>JAMXBD010001811.1:0-286981 GCA_024138025.1 Combretum micranthum | reverse complement strand
GATTAAATTGTCTTCATTTTGGTTGATTGGTTGGTGTTTTCCTTATGATTTTTGAAGCCCTTTTACACTAGCTCTACTAATAGGTCCTAAAACTTGAGGCACATCAATACGGAGTTAGGCTAATATCATTTCAGTTGAGTTGTTTAGAAGATGATGCTCCTTATTACTACATATCTAAAGTTCTGTGCAATTCTTCATTTTGATGATTAAAAGGTAGCTCATGCAACAAGTAGGTCAAGATTTTATTTACTATCATGAAGTATAATGATAAGATGTTGTGTAAAAATTTCACCAACTGATATAAAGAGGAATTGAAAAATATCACTCTATATTTATTAAAACTTAGGCGTGTTTGTATATACAATGTACAGAACTCTATATATGGCTAACATTAACATATTCCCATAATTATGGAATAAATAAGTAATTTCCTTAATATGAGAAATAAAAATGATTTCCTCCTATAATGTTTGATATAGAGAGGACACATAGCTCATGCCAACTCTCCCTTCAAGTTGGTACAAAATATCTCTTGAATGTAACTTGTCAATGTGAGCTGGGATAACTTTTGCTTCCAATAGCTTTGGTATGAAAATATGCCAATTGGTCTCAGATTTGAGAATGGAAATTGAATAACATTTTTTCTTCAAGATTCTTCTTAATAAAATGTCAATCCACCTTAACATGCTTCGTATGATCATGCCGTATAGGATTATGAAAAGTCTATGGCTGCCTTATTATCACGAAAAACTTCATTTCAGATTTTTGAGCAAATCCAATTTCATTTAGTAGCATTTTAAGCTAGAGAAGTTGACACGGTCCTTTGGATACCTCTGAACTTGCTTCAACACTTGATAGTGCCTCAACCTTTTGTTTCTTACTCCTCCAGGTGACCAATTTTCTACCTACGCTGAAGTAGCTCGACATGGACTCTTCTATCAAGACATACCTACCCAATTTACATCCGTATAACCAACAAAGTCCAAATGACCATTCTTACATAACAACCTCCTTTCCTTGAGGCAAATTTTAGGTATTGAGTTATCTGTAAGATTGTAATTCATATGTTCTTCACTAGGAAAATGTATAAATTGGCCTAATACATTGACTATGTAAGCTATATTAGGGCAAGTATGTGACAAGTAATAAGCTTCCTCACTATTCTTTGGCAATCATCAACCCAACTTCAGCTAACAAGTTAAGAACATACTTTCTTTGACAAAGGAAAATGTTCTTGCTTTAATTTGACCATCAGTTCTACAAAGTTTTGAGTCCCTAGGCTTTTCATCTTAAATTTAGTAGCCAATTTTCTCTTGAAGTCCATAAATCTGTTCTATGTCATTTCCTATGATAATCATGCCATTACATAGATTATTAATGTTGTTACTTTTTGCTGTTAGTGCTTCAAAAAAGAGTATGATCAGAGTTATTCTGTTTGAAGCCATATTTTTTCATGGCTAGATTATACTTCCAAACCAAGCTTGAGGTGATTGCTTTAATCCGTATAAAGTCTGTCATAACTTACACAACTTTCTTATTTGATTGTACAATGTATCCTTGTGGAATATCCATATACACCTCGTCCTTTAGATTACCATGGAGGAAAGCGTTATTCACATCAAATGGTGCAACCAATATCTAAATTTGCTGCTAATGACAATAAGACCCATATTGTATTAAGTTTTCTACTGAGAAAATTTCTCTTGATAGTCTATTCCATATGTCTGTGTATACCGTTTTGCCACAAGTCTCGCCTTATACCTTTTGATGACATTGCCCTATATTTAATGGAAAACACTCATTTACATCCAACTAATTCTTCTCTCTAGCAACAGAACAAGCTCCCATGTATTATTTTTCTACAATGCATCTATAAACTCCTAAATTTTTGTGATTAATTAAGCTCAAACCTAATTAGAAAGTCAACCAAATCCCAAAGCAACAAAACCCTAGTCTTTTGTAACCGTTCAAGTCCGACATTCCAGTTTAAGCAACCCTAAGAAGTTAGTAAGAGATTAGTATGTAGAATAGTTCGTATAACCTGAGAAAGCTTAAAAATATATATTAGTTAAACCGCGATTCGTTTTGAGCACAATTGGACACGGTTCTCGAAAAGTGTGTCTTGGGGCTTCAGATTAGTAAGAATATTCCGAATATACGTTAGATCATAAAAATATAAGGTTTTCAAAAATATCAATTTTATAACTTTTCGGTAACTAAAAATATCAGATATCACAGTTATAGCGTATTTTTTTATTACCGATACTTAAATTGTCATGTCTACTTTACTTACGCTATTTATTACTATTCTACACTATTAATCTATTTCTTTTTCTTACACCTACCTACAAACCATACTCTATTTCTTACAATTTTCATTTCCAATACAACTTCACATCTTTCATATTTACTGTTTATTTACAAAATACAAAAAATAATTTTTTCTCCCTCACACACTTCAATTTGCCGGGCCATGCCCTCCTTCTCTCCAATTTATTTCAATTTTTATTTATTTAATTAACACAAATTTCCCCACATTTTCCTATGATACCCCTTCTTCCTTCCACTTCTTTCACACTTCCATAACACAAAAATTACTCTCTCAAATTCTCTATAAGAATTCTCTCCCAAAGCTCTCTCAAGTTTAATTCTTTCAGGTAATAATTCTTCAAGTTTTCTTTTGTTCATTTACTTAGTATGAGCTTAGTGTGTGTTTTCTAAACCATGAAAGTTAAAGAAAGTAACAATAGGTTCATACTTTATTTGTTCATGAATCAAATTTCCTTTATATTGCTTTTATGTATATAATTATCTAAATATATTATGTAGCTATATATATCTTTTAGAGATATAAGCTCATTTGTTTGCAATTTATTTACTTTCCTTACATTTATTTACTACCTTGCAATATTTACTTCATGTTGTCTTTAAGACTAGTCTTTCTAGTCTTAGACTTGTCCTCATGAAGTTAAAACATTTTCTTTTTCTTATGGGACTAGCTATTCTTAGTCCCTAGATTCCTTGATGAAACGAAGGTTCCAATACTTGATTTATTTCTTTACTAGCTTATTCTTTAAGTTATTATGTTTCCTTATGTTTTATAACTTTATGATTCATATTCATGCATGAACATAATGATTTTTGTCTCAACAGATAAATAAGGAAAGGTTTTCTTAAAATAGATTCTTTTCTAGAAATAAAAGTAGGAAGTAATCTTCATAAAACTAAGGATTTATCTTATAACTTTTCTAAGAAATCTAGCGAGTTCATAGGATTTTTACAAACATACATGAAATAGAAAGAAACTTTTTGAGTAAACAAAAGTTTTACTAAAACTCCACTTTTAATCAAGCACTAGGAATTCTTCATGAAAATGGAATGATCTCAAGAAACAAGGATTATTTCTATGTATATAGATTGCTATTAGAAACTAAGAAAATAAAATTATTCTTTGAAAAGACTAGAAAAATGAAATTTACTCATTTAAAATAACTTGAATAAGAGGAATTTTTCAAAAGTTTCATTTTTTTTTAGAAGACTTACTTTTACAAAATTTTATGGTTTGAGACAACTTCATTAAACTTCATACATTGATATGAGTCGATATACATGTATAAACATTTCAAAGGTTATACAAACTATTATAATATCTATCTCTTTAAAAGCTTTTGTTAAAAGAAGGAATTCAAGTTTGTGAAAATTCGTGGTGGATCTGGTCACACTGTTTCGAAACCCAAACGACTTAGTTTGATGAAAATGTTTTAGAATAGATAGATCTTTTCAAGTAGGTAGAAAACGGTATATAATTGCGAAATTCCGAGTTAAAATGAGCAAGATATGGCCAATTTAAGTTGGAATTTCCTCTAATCCTATTTATACCGCTATTTTAGATAGGTTTAGAGTTTTCAAGAATAGAAATTCTATGAAAGACTCATTTGGCAATTTCATCTTGTTTAGGTGGAGAAGAACCGAGATCACTTCCCGGAAGACTACTTCGACTAGGAGCTACCAAAATGAAGTGAGTTAATCCTTTACTAAGTTACATTTCTTGTTTGTTGCTTGTAAGTAGTAGCACTAGAAAATAAGGGAAAAATAAATTAGCAATTATTGTGTGATTTGGCGTTATGATTGGTTGAATCTAAATTAAGAATATTGAAAGAGGGATTGATGAATAATACGACTTCTTGCAATGATATGATGAATATTGATTTGATCACCTTTAACTTAAACTTTTACAATGATGGAATAAACTTATTGAAAAAGATTATGTATATCATATTGTGAGATTTACATTTATTTCACTACTATTCTTCGTGTGGGGAAACAGAGAAGTTATAGTGGTGGCTAGTAGGAGCCAGAAAGTCTACATGAGCCAGTAGGAGTTGGAAAGTCTATAGGCGAGTAGCCAGCAAATCTGTAAATATTGGATGTCGTATGGGCCTGTAACCTCCCAACCCCGACATGGAGGGCGTAAAATCCTGCTACAATGATTTCTGGTTAATTGTGTATTTTGTTTGCTTATGTGATTGATTGATGCATTCTTATATGATTGTTTAAATACTTGTTTGATATATGGAAAATGTTTTGTAGATGGGAATATCTCACTAAGCTAGATTTGCTTATACCCTATAACTTTTTGTTAGAGTATGATTATCTATGGTTGGCACGAAGCCCCGTATGCTAGGTATGTTATAGTTATGTTTACCTTGTTTAGCTAAATCAAGACTATTTGAGATAGGGAATGCCCCCAAGAATTGTAAGAGATTATTATCCAATGAATATTCCATGTTTATTTATATGTTCTTGCATGCTTTTTTTATCTACTTAAATGTAATACTCCTATGAGTCTCTTACTATCTTGGAAGCGCACCTTACATATGATATTAAAGCTCCTGTCATGACTAAGGTTGTCATCATTAGCTTTAATATTATATGCGGTGGATTGCCACGTTTAGGGTATCCTCTGGGGCGTGACAGCATCCATTTCTTCTTTTGTTGCTTGAGCCCACTTTGGATCTGCTAGGGCTTCAGATACTAGCTTGGAACATTAGAAGAGTATAGTTTATGCACAGAATCTTTTAAAGGCTCAAATAGTCTTTGAGTACTCACATAGTTTACAATTGGATACTTTGAATTTTTTCCTTCAACATCCGAAGAGTATCGAGTTGGAGGTTTGCCTCGATTATGTCTGTAAAGTGAGTTATAACTTGAAGGAGTATTTAAATGGTGAAATATGAGATGGCACCGAAGAGGCTTACCTTAGAAGCATGAGTATCGTATATAGAGAGAGGGGTTCCTTCAAGAGCAATTTCAAATTTAACATCCTCATGTATTGCATCTTCATCATCCTTAAGTAAAAGCATTTCTATCTTCTAATTTTATTTGCTTTTCACCGTCCATAGTATTCTTTGCTTTCTCTAACCAATTCTACGTCATTTTCCTTACTTGTCAAATCATAATACTGCTAGTTACAAGATTGTTGTTTTTCAACCTTGAATGAGCTAGTTGAAAAAACTCGTTCTTGCTTGGCATCAAGATACCAATTCTACTCTTCATGTCTCATCTCCCTTGAATAGTAGAATTAGATGTTAGTGTAGAGAAGAAAGGTTTAAACTCTAAAAATGTTACATCCATAGTACATAGGTGCACTTGGTGATATAGGGTCATAGAATGGTATCCTTTTTATGTGCAACATATCCCAAAAAAAAATACACCAAACTGCATAAGGGTTAAGTTTAAAGCATTTGATTTTTTAAAGATGAACAAAAGCCACACAACCAAATAGCATGGAGAAGGAACAACACAAATGGCCAAAGCAATGTTTGGATAGAACCTCTAATAGATTCCTGAAATCCAACACTTTTGATGGCATTCTCTTTAATAAGTAAAATGATTTAGTAATTGCATTAGCCAGTATTTACTTGGCACATTTGCTTCAACCAATAAGGAGTGGGGTTTCCAATATATGTCTATTCTTTCGTTCAGCCATGCCATTTGTTTCAGCATTTATGCTCATGATGTTTCATGGAGAAGGCTATTCTTTTGGAAGTAATCTGGAAAACATGATTGACATATTCACCATCGTTGTTAGAACGAAGAATTTGTAAATTTGTTGAAAATTGAGTTTGAATCAATAGCATGAAAATTCTTTAAACAGACCAAATACCTCATCTTTTATGTTTCAACAGTGCAGCCAAGTCATTCAAGTGCATTCATCCACAAAATTACAAATAGTAATAAACCAAAAGCAGCAGTAATTGAGGAGGGTCCCCAGACATCAAAGTGAGTCAATGCAAAAGGAATAGTACTTTTGTTCAAGTACTTGGAAAAGGTCACATGACTCTTAGCCAAAATGCAGGTATTACATTTCAAGTCTGATATGTGCAAACTGGAATATAAATTAGGTAACAAGTATTTCATGTAATTGAATGATCGGTATCTTAAGCAATGGTGCCATAACCAAATCTGTTTCACCTTTGCATTACTTAAGTGACGTATGTTACTAGCATAACCAGGACTAAAGTCATCCATATAATATAACCCCTCTCTCTTAATACCATGCCTAATGATCTTCCTTGGTGTGAATATCCTAAAGCTGGCAAAAAGCAGGATACATTAGTGCAGATAATTGAGTTTTCAGTACTTGACTAATGGAAATTAATTTATGTGAAAGAGATGGGATTAGTAAAGTATGGGACAAAGCAAGAGAAGGAGATAAAGCTACAGTTCTAGCCCTAGTAACTAGGTGTCGAGCCTGGATTTTGAAATTATCCGGTTCATTTCTCCTAACCGTTTCATATTAAATCCTAACCCATTTAACATGAATCCTCGACTAGGGGTTAAAAGAAATTTTAATTTTTGAAAGCTTTTTGAGTCGCACCGATATAAATTGGGAAAAAAATGAAAAGCCAGGATTAATGGGTCGGTTAATCCTAACTTAGCCACTAGTCTGCGAAAAGTTTGATTTAAAAATCAAATTATTAAAAATACCAGATATCTGAGTTTGGGGGCTAACCTATTAAAACCTAAGCGGTTACCACTTTAATTTAAATTTAGAATTTATCCTTTTCTATACTAAAAAATTCAAACAAAACATTTAATAAAACACATATCTGCAAGTTTAATCATGCATTTTTACTTTATGTATTTTTTCTTAGGATTTAAATATCAACAAACATTTGTATTTTTCCTTTTCAAAAAAAAAACTTATAATATGTACATAATGAGTATTCACTATCAAACAAAATGTATTTTTTCTAAATTTTATTGTCGCCCCGTAGGTGCCTTACGTACTCGCTAATCGAGATCAGACAAAACGTAGTTCTTTTAATAAGAACTTAGTTTGTTAATCAATTTTTAATTTGAAATATTCTCACTTTAAGTTTATTAAATTTTGAATTTTTATGAAAACTAATTTTGATGATCCTGATCTAATCAATTAAATTTTATTTCATAAAAATATATTTTTCTAAGTTCAAAAATCATTTTTTTCTAAAAAAACTTGATAATTCATGCTAATTTAATGCTACATGAAAATCATTTTTGAAAACTTTGAGTATTATCTTTATAGTAAATTTATAAAGATAATTTTGATAAAAATTAATTAATATCATGATTTAAAAAAAAAACAATTTTTATCTTTATTATTCAACAACAATTTTGGTTTAAAAATCTATTAATAATTTATTATTTTTCAAAATTCGATAATCATCACATATGTTCAGAACATATTTAAAATATATCATAACAAAATTAAAATACAAAACAAAACATCTCATGCATCAAATATATATTTAAAGATCAAACTATATGCAAATACATATCAAAAATATCAAAAATATCAAAAAATATCAAAAAAATTACTAAAACATGTAAATTTATATAAAAATAATTATTCTAATTTTTCTGGATTTTTCTGAATTTTTCTGGATTTTTTACGAATTTTATTGATTTTTTACTATTTTTTCTTATTTTCCGAAATTAAATATATAATAAATAAATAATTTAATAATACAGACTAACCTGGACCGTTTGGATCTTCTCGGATCAGACTGGAGCGTCTGATCTGTAGACTGAATCTGCCCGACCGCAGGATCTGATACTTTCGATCTGGAGCGTTGATTGCTTTGATCGAATCTGGACCGTCTGATCCTCTGATCAAATATGAACCGTTAGATTGCTTTGATCAATCTGGACCGCTGATCCTCTGATTTAATCTGGACCGCAGATCTGCTGACTTTTGACCGACGACCGTTGACCGACCACCGTTGACCGACGACCGACCGGGTTGGATTCGGATTTCGGGTCGGATCGGAGCTCCGTCGGGTGAAGAGACGATCACGGTGGTTTTCGAGCGTCCTCGGCCGTTCTGGTGGTTTTCGAAGGCTGCAACCTTGTCGGCCCGACGTGGATGGGGCTGCTGCTGCGTCCGTTGGTGGTGGTGGTTCACTCCCAGAACCACCAGAAGTGGCGGTTCGTGTGGTGGTTGACGGCGGCGAGGATAAAAAAAATTCGAAAATTTGCAGAACTTCCCAAATGCAAATTCGAGCAATTCTAAACACTATAATCAATCAAAAAACACTTCCTAGATGATCCTAACACTCCTTAATTGGATCGACATCCTCCCGATCACTTCGAATTTGCAAATTTTTACAATTCGAACACTTTTTCTCTATTTTCAGATCTCGATCGTGTAGTGCGTGTTTTGTGAAATTGAATTGTTGGTTTCTCTTGTGGGGTGTCCTATTTATAGATTTCGAAACATTTGTTATTTCGAAGCTTCGTACTTGTTCAATTTTTGAATCACGAATCGTTATACTTTTCAAATAAGAACGATTCAAAAATTGGGACTCGATTCGTGATTGTTGGTTCAATTGATCACGAATCTATATGTTTATACATCTAACTCTTCGTAACTCTTAAGTGTGTTTAATTTGATCAAAGAAACACAATTCGACCAATTTTAAAATTTGAAATCATGTCTTTCGAATTTTTCCCAATTTTCATTCTCAATTAATGTGCCTTTTGGGATGAAATAATGCACGAATTGTGTATAGATGTGATGTATCCCAGCCTGTTTGTGTCTGTATAATTAATTTCGAAAAACACAAAGATTCGTTGCTCAAATGAGGCCTCAAAGTGGGATGAACCGATGTCTTTTGGAAAAAAAAATTGGACAAAAGAGGCAAAATGTGCCTTGGCTAGGATCGAACTCGGTCCCTTTGCTCCTGTGTCTATGGTCTGAAACCGTTAGGCCGTTGGCCTGTGCCTTGGTCATATAGCTAACCCACTAATACTTAAGACTAATAAATATATATTATATTAAGCTCAAATAATTATTTATTTTAATTTTTCTTACATATATTTTATTTACATTACTATTATTCATTTAATTATTTTATTATACATATTTTATTCCTCTATATATTTTTTATTATTTTTTATTTTTTTTCTCATTTCTCTCCTTTTTATTATACTATTATTTATTATTTTTTATTATTATATCTTTGAAACTCATCATGACATTAATTTAATCTAAACTTAAGCCTAATTTTTAATTGGGCAAAAATTGGGTGTCTACAGCTTGCCCCTCTTTGTGGTAAAGTTTGAACAAAACTTTTGCCACAAGACAAAAGGATAGCCAATTTTTGCTTAATTTCTCTTGTTTTTAACAAAGGAGATTTTATCTTGTGCTAAACTATCTGTCGAGTTTAGACTTTAAGATTTGCTAGGGTTAACTGTCGGGCCTAGGCTCTGGAAAAATGATAGACCATCTGTCAGGCCTAGATTTAGAAAAATGATATACCATCTGTCGGGCCTAGATTTAGAAAATGATAGGCCATCTGTCGGGCCTAGACTAAAAAATCTGATAGACCATCTGTCGGCCTAGATTTAGAAAATGATAGGCCATCTGTCGGGCCTAGACTAAAAAATCTGATAGACATCTGTCGGGTCTAGATATAAAAACTGCTAGGTCATCTGTCGGGCCTAGGTTTGGTCATTTGACGGACCTATGGGCTTTGGTTTGGTCATTTGCCGGACCTATGGGCTTTGGTTTGCTGGGGATTTTTGAAACCTTAAAGATTTGGTTTCTTGATCCATTTGGGAGTTCTTGATCTTCGGGAAACTTGATCTTCTGAAAAACTTGATCTTCTGATCCACTTGGGATTTTTTATTTTTTGGAAACTTAACTTTCTGATCTTCTTGAGGAAACTTGATCTTTTGATTCTTTTGAGGAAACTTGATCTTTTTGATTCACTTGAGGAAACTTGATCTTTTTGATTCTTTTGAGGAAACTTGATCTATCTTGATCCATTTGAGGAAAATTGATCTATCTTGATCACTCGGGGGAATCTTGATTTTTTAGAAACTTGACTTATTGATTCATTTGGGAAAACTTAATCTTTCTTTGATCCATCGGTGACTCTAAACTTCTTGATCCATTTGAAGAATCTTGGTCTTTCGTCGGTTATGTGTTAGGGTTTTTTTCCGTTGTTCACCAACCGTGTTCAAAAACTAGTTACCTTGTGCAATATAATCACCAGATGAAATTGCATATATGCATTTTAAGGCCATATGGGATGCTCAAATTATTTCTAAAAGATTTATTAGGGTTTGGGAATTTATTTAAGTGACAAGTTGAGATTTGATCTGGTTTGAGAATTTATGGTTATTTGGTGATGAATGGGATGAGATTTGACTTGAGTTCAAAGTTTTTGGAATATCAACTTTGCTTGTAAGAACTAAAAATGAAATCAATCTGAACACAGAAAATGACAAATTTTATTGATCATTCATAATACATCTTTACAGCATCTGAGTTTACAGGATCCTTTAAATCAGGTCCATCCATTTGGGAAAGAATCAATGCTCCTCCCGACAATACTTTTCTAACAACATATGGTCCTTCATAGTTTGGTGTGAACTTTCCTCTGGAGTCTTGTACATTTGGCAGCATCTTTCTCAAAACCAAATCACCTTCTTGGAAGCTTCTTGGCTTGACCTTCTTGTTGAATGCTTTAGCCATTCTTTGCTGATATAACTGGCCGTGACACATTGCAGTCAGCCTCTTTTCATCTAACAGATTCAACTGTTCAAATCTTTGTTTTATCCACTCAGCTTCATCGAGTTTGGTTTCTACTAATATACGAAGTGATGGAATTTCAACTTCTACAGGTAAAACAGCTTCAGTTCCGTATACCAAGGAATATGGTGTTGCCCCGGTTGATGTTCTTACAGATGTTCGATACGCCATTAATGCGAGCGGTAACATTTCATGCCAATCTTTATAGACAATGGTCATCTTCTCAATAATTCTCTTGATGTTCTTATTGGCGGCTTCAACTGCCCCATTCATCTGTGGCCGATACGGAGTGGAATTCCGATGCTTGATCTTGAATTGCTGACACAAATTTGTTACTTCTTTGTTGTTCAAATTCGTACCATTATCAGTGATGATACTTTCCGGAGTTCCATATCTAGTGATGATGTCTCTTTTGATAAACCGCACAACCACGGACTTCGTTACACTTGCATAGGAAGCGGCTTCTACCCATTTAGTGAAGTAATCGATTGCAACCAATATGAACCGATGACCGTTTGAAGCTTTAGGTGAAATTGGCCCAATAACATCTATCCCCCATGTTGAGAAAGGCCATGGGGTTGACATTAACTGTAATTCTTTTGGAGGGGCACTTATCTTGTTTGCATAGATCTGGCATAAATGACAAGATCTCACATGTTTGATACAGTCTGATTCCATAGTTAACCAAAAGTATCCTAATCTCATAATCTTTTTGGCTAACATGTAACCACTCATATGAGGACCACAAATTCCTTCGTGAACTTCTTCCATGAGCTTCTGGGCCTCTTTTTCATCTACACATCTTAACAAAGTCGTGTCGAATGATCTTCTGTATAACGTATTTCCACTTAGCAAAAAATGACTGGCCAAACGCCTCAGTGACTTCTGATCTTTCTTGGTAGCACCTTCAGGATAATTACCCGTTTGCAAAAGAACTTTAATATCTTGGAACCAGGGTTCATCTGATTCAATCATGGGCAGAATGCGGGTTCACTTCTCACCCGGACTTGCAAAGGTTGGATTCTTGCTCCTTCAGTAAACTGAATTAATGAGGCCAAAGTAGCCAGAGCATCAGCAAACTGATTTTGAGTTCTTGGCACATATACAAAGGAGATTTCCCTGAATCTTTCTATCAATTCTGCCAAGTGATTATGATAAGGAATCAACTTGGGATCCTTTGTTTTAAAATCTCCTCGAGTTTGAAAAATAATAAGTGATGAATCTCCAAAAACTTCGAGCTCTTGAATTTCCATTTGGATTGCCATCTCTAAACCCAAAATGCATGCTTCATATTCTGCTATATTATTTGTATAAGGGAACATTAATCTGGCCGCTGTTGGGTATTGATTTCCTTCAGGTGAAATTAGGACTGCCCCTATTCCACATCCATATCATTAGCTGCTCCGTCAAAATACAATTTCCAATTCGGCATTCTTTCATCTTCCGTTTGTGTTACCCGAATCCCTTCATCGGGGAATTGATCTTGTTCCTTTAGTTCCTCATCAACCGGGCTTTCAGCGAGTTGATCAGCCAAGGCTTGTCCTTTAATTGAATTTTGTCTAACATAGGTAATATCAAACTCAGACAGCAACATTTGCCATTTTGAAATTCGACCGACCAAGGCGGGCTTATTTGCCAGATACCTCAAAGGATCATGCTTTGTAATTAACTCGATTGAGTAGAAGAGCGTGTATTGCCTGAGTCTATGCATAGTCCATACTAATGCACAGCAAGTTCTTTCTATCTCTGAGTACTTTTGCTCTCCATTGAGAATTTTTTGCTCAAGTAATAAATAGCTCTTTCTTTTCCATTTTCATCTTTTTGCCCGAGTACACAACCCATGGATTCCGAAAAAATTGTCAAGTATAAGAACAAAGGCTTTTCGGGTACTGGAGTGATCAAAACTGGGGGATTTGTCAGATACTGTTTAATTCGGTTAAAGGCTTCTTCACATTCTTCATTCCATTCAATTTGGGCATTTTTTCTCAATAATTTAAATAGTGGTTGACATTTATCCGTCAACTGGGAAATGAATCGAGCAATGTAATTTAGTCTCCCCAAAAGACCTCTAATTTCTTTCAAAGTTGTTGGGGGAGGTAATTCTGAATTGCTTTGACCTTATCAGGATCAATTTCTATTCCTCTTTGACTGATCACAAATCCCAATAGTTTCCCAGAAGTTACTCCAAAAATGCATTTTTCTGGGTTTAATTTTAATTGAAACTTTCTCAATCTTTCAAAAAGTTTCCTTAATACTTCTACATGATCTTCTCCTTCTTTTGATTTGGCAATCATGTCATCAACATATACTTCCACCTCTCTATGCATCATGTCATGCAATATGGTCTGCATTGCTCGCTGATAAGTTGCTCCGGCATTCTTGAGACCAAATGGCATGACCTTATAGCAAAAAGTTCCCCAGGCTGTGACAAATGTGGTTTTGACTTTGTCCTCTTCGGCCATCAATATTTGATTGTATCCCGAAAATCCATCCATAAATGAGAATAGATGGTTTCCAGCTGTATTGTCTACCAAGACATCAATATGTGGCAACGGGAAATTATCTTTTGGGGTCGCTTGATTCAAGTCTCTAAAGTCCACACAGATTCTAAGTTTCCCATTTTTCTTAAGTACTGGTACTATGTTTGATACCCAATCTGAGTAATCCGAAACTTCAATGAATCCAACTTCGAGTAACTTCTTGACCTCATCTTTAATTTTAAGTAGCAAATCGGGTCTAAATCGCCTTAGTTTTTGCTTCTTAGGCTTAATGCCTTCTTTGGTTGGCAATTTATGGACCACAATTGACGGATCTAAACCGGGCATATCACTATATGACCATGCAAAAACATCCAAATACTCTGCTAGTAACTTAATCAAACCCTGTGTTGTGTCTTCTGGCAATTTACCCCCAATTCTCAAATTCCTAGGATCTTCACTTGTTCCCAAATTAACCAATTTAGTGGGTTCAGGGGTTTCAATCCTTTCATGATCAAAGTTTTGCCAATTTTCTTGTGTTTTCAATTGATAATCGATATCATCTTCAACGACTAACCCAGTAGGGTTGGAGGTGATATCGATATTTTCAGTATTTACAGACGCGAGATATCCCGGAACTCATTACAAAAGTCGGATCTGGTAGAATATGAATGGGGAAAGAATAAGAATATGGAAAAACACAAAAGAATTTTATTAAATTTGAAATGGTGTTTAAGTACACTTATTTGAGCAACACATAAAGCAGAAAAATACAAAACGCAATCTAATATCGGTCCTTACTTAAGAAAATTAAAACTAGCACAAGGTATGGAAAACCAATTCTTCAAAGCTATCTTCTTGGGTGGATCATCTTCCTTGGAGTCATCTGTCCTGGACATGATGAGGCTTTGGAAAGGAGCTTCTGATGTGCGGAATCTCGATGTCTGGATCATATTCTTTATTAAGTTTCCTTGTTCTCATCTTATTCTTCATGTCTGCTACCTCTGTTTGAGTAGGAGAATATCCTAGGCCAAAAGTTCCTATCTGAGCTTCTTTTTCTTCATTTATTACACAGACTTCTTCAAAATTTGGAGCCGAAGTCTTCTTCTTCCCTTTTCCGATATATGGAATAGCCGTTTCTTGATAGATGGCATAATCTTGTTCTCCCATAACGGTAACAAGTTGGCCATTTGCTACAAATTTAACCCTCTGGTGCAAGCTTGAGGGTATTGCTCTTGCTGCATGAATCCATGGCCTTCCAAGCAACAAATTAAATGTTCTTGGGATATCTTACTTGAAAAGGAATTAGGAAAGTTTGAGGCCCAATAGTGACCTCTAATTCCACTTCTCCAATTATTTCCTTCTTTGATCCATCAAATGCTCGTACTACAGTAGGACTTGGCTTGATATTTGACGGGTCTACTTCCAACAAATTCAGAGTAGCCAGGGGGCATACATTCAGAGAAGATCCATTGTCAATAAGCACTCGGGAGACGATTCTACCATTGCTTTTGACAACAATAAAAAGAGCTTTATTATGTTGGCCACCTTCCTCTTCTAATTCTTCAGATGAGAAGCTAATTTGCTCATTTGCAAAGACAGAATTAATGATATCCAAGGTTTTTTCTGTCACATTCTCTGGAACTTTTACTTCTTTGAGAACCTTGAACAAGGCCTCACGGTGAATATCAGAGCTAATTAACAAACCCATGAGTGATATTTGGGCTGGTGTCTTGACTAGTTGTTCAACTACTTTGAATTCACTTGCC
The DNA here is from genome assembly GCA_024138025.1 of Combretum micranthum. Lineage (NCBI taxonomy): Eukaryota > Viridiplantae > Streptophyta > Magnoliopsida > Myrtales > Combretaceae > Combretum > Combretum micranthum. Next base: position 271,652 of record JAMXBD010001811.1, on the reverse strand, counting down.
TTCATGAGTTTAGCCAATATTGCTTTCTCATCTTCCTTCTTTTCTTCATCATTCGGCGGCGGCGATGAATCCATGGTCACCTTCTTTGCAGTTGGTTCATAAAGTCTTCCCGAACGGGTAAGCCCGCCAATCATAGAAGTGTGATTAACTGTCTGGTAATCAAATGGGGCAGCTTTGTAATCCTTTACAGCAATTGGGATTTGAAAAGTATAACTTCTAGGCTTCGAGACAGTTGCCTCTTCTTTACTGTTGTTCATCTCAAATTTGATTAACTTCGGTTCACATGTGATCATGCCAACAAATTTTTCTTCTTTCTCTGGTACAGGCTTTTCTTCATCTTCAGGTACAGGCTTTTCTTCATCTTCAGACTCTGATCCCCATCCAGTGGGAGGAGCATCGGCATATACGCGTGGTTCAAACCAATAGTCAACCAGATATTGGTACTTTCCATCATCTCCTAGAGTTCCGACAGTTGGGTCTCCAGCTTGGTATCTTGCCCAATTCTGCCTGTGTGCTTGACTTTCTTGGCTTTGGGACCAGCATTTCCATGATATCTTCTTTCTTTATGATTCCATTTTGCAACAAGTTGTAAATGGCTGGTCTGGTTTTGTGCGATCTCTCAGATTGATATAGGGTAAATGCCCCATTTGGCGGAGATTCCATGCCACTTGTTCTATGGTGATAGGCAATTCATCCAAGTTGACTTCTGGGTCCGGCGCTTCGGCAGTGATCATATTAATAACCGACCCATGATTTGGCAATGGATTAGTAGAAACATTTGGAGGCTGCACAAAGTCTAATTGGATGGTCTTTGCATCAATAAGATCTTGAATCTTATGTTTGAGTCTCCAACAATAATCAGTGGAGTGCCCGATTTGCCCCATGTGATATTCACATTTTAAATCAGGGTTGTAGTTCTTGGGCTTATAATCATCTCTGGGTACTTCAAAGCCAATCAGATTATCGGCTCTCAATTTAGCCCACACTTGGCTGAGTGGAACCGGTATTGGAGTAAAATTGCGTCGGTTAGGCCTTGATTGTTGATTCGAAACAACCCTTTGTTGACTTTGACCTTGATTGGTCGGCAGGACTATGGATTTAGTAGGGTTTGCTGGACTTGAGATATTGACCATACCGACAGTCGAATCCTTTCCTTTGTACGTGACATTTTTAGGTGCTGTATATTTCTTTTCTACTTGTAGCTTTCCGGCTGAGATAGCATTCTCAATTCTGCATCCGGCTACTACCACTTCTGAAAAACTTGCTGACGCATGCCCTATGAGATGAGAAAAGAATGGCTCTTCTAGTGTGTTGATGAAAGTAAAAGTGAGATCCTTTTCAGGCATTGGATTGGTGATTCTTGCAGCTAAAGCTCTCCATCGCTGAGCATATTCCTTGAAAGCTTCGTCTTTCTTCTTCTTCATAGTACTCAAATCCCAGACCGAGGGTGCCATTTCGATATTGAACTTGTATTGGTTGAAAAATGCCCTGGCTAATTTATCCCAAGTATCAATTTCTTGTGAGTCCAATTGGGCATACCAGGCTAATGCTGGACCAGTAAGGCTATCTTGAAAGGTCTGTACCATCAGTTTATCAAATTTGGCATACTGCCCCATACGTCGTACATATAATCTTGTATGCATGTTAGGACAGCCAGTTCCATCATATTTTTCGAACTCGGGTGCCTTAAATTTTTCAGGAAAAGCACCTTCCTCAAATTGTGGCAGGCTTAAAATCGCAGTCTGATCAAAGCCGTCAAATGCCTTCATCTTTTCAAACAGTTTCTTCTCCATGTCTCTGGCTTGGGCTTCAAGTTCTTTCTTTAGCTCGGACATATTGAACTCAGTGTGGGAATCATCAACGTTGACTGGTTGCTGCATGACTTCTTTTCCTTTCTGTTCCCCGGAAGATTCTTCAGATGCTATAGGGGTCTTGGACTGGGTAACATTCTGAGTAAGGGTCTGCATTTGTTCGGTAATTCTAAGCAGGGTTTGTTCCATGGCATTGAGTCTCTGTTCAGTGGTCTGATCAGGGGTAGTGTTCCCGGTACTAGCCATCTTTGCTCGTGATCTAGTATAAATGGGACTTCTAACTGGTTTGGAAGCTATCTTTCAGGATTTTGGATTCGCTAGACTTGATTCGTAACTGGACCGTAAGAAGTAAGAAGATAAGAATACTAACATACAAACACAAGGATGCAAATATGAATGCAAATGGGGATAATGACCATCAAATTTTGATAAACACATTTATTGGAGTTGTAATAATTCAAAAACAATATTTCATACAAAGTTAAATTACTATACTAAAAGTTCAAGAACCTTAATTGCTAAAACTAAACTCAGGACTTCTAAACTAGTCTTCTAGTCTTGGCAGGGCAGATGATTTGATCCTCAAGTAGTTGAGTCCTTTTTCGAGCTTTCTTCAATTCATCCTCTAACAGTGCAATCCTATTGTGAGCTTTTTCCAAGCGGTCAATCATCTCTCTATCTCTTTGCAGTAATCCCGATGACAGACTTCAAGCCGAGCTGAAACCATTTCCATGTAAGCAATCATTTCAGGATCAGGTTCAGGTGGTGCTGGTTCAAGAATGTTAGGAGCTTCATATTGGATGTCCTTATTCTTCTTCATTTGATTGGCTATGTACCACCTGGTTGCTCTATAATCCCGAGTCACTTTATTTTCTGGCTCGACTTCGAAAACTGGCTTGATTTCTCTATCATCCCAGATGGCTTTTATTTGGTTTACCTTGGACTGCTTTGCTATCTGAGTCATGGTTGGATCCATATAGTCGAGAATAACTCGTCCCAACTCTGGCTTGACAGTAATGTCTTGTAGCATGCCATATTGTCGGATAACACTTGAGGGGTAATAGCCTGTACAGCCAGTGATTCCAATGAGAGGCACAGTTAGGTATTTCTTGCAACTTAAGATAGCAACGGGACACTTAAACCAACGGGCTTGCCACATAAAGTCTTCAGGTCTCATGTCTTCAAATATTGCAAGTATAGACCAGAAAGGCTCGTTATCTTCCATATGGACCCGTTCAGCAAAAGACTGGATGAGATCATAATTCGGGCGGATAAGGGACCCATTAGCTAGATCTTTTCCGTAGTACTTGGTGTGACTAGCGAACCAAACCATCAACAGATGCATGCTTGCCTTGAAACTGCCCCTGCCCTTAGACTTGATGTGATTCAAACTTCTGATTTGTTCTGCTAGAAGGGCGGGAACATATGACTTGCCAGTTAGATATTGTGCTACAAGCTCGATGACTCGGAAGTGAATGAACAGGTTCCCATGTGGAAAGAGTATGGTAGCAAAAGCAGCCACTATGAAAGCATTAACCCGATTTTCACTCCAGGTCACAACTGATACTGTAAAGGAATCTCGGTTGCTTATGTAATTGTCAAAGTTTCCAAACCAATCCATCAAAGTAGTTAATCGGATGGAGAATTCATTGCAACCCTTCATGGCTTCAATTACTGCTTCTCTTTTTCCCAAAAATTCTGAAATGATGCGGATCGGACTTTGAGTAAGGCTTGGTACATAGATCCCTTCGGAAGTGGGTGGGGCTTGAAGCAACCTAGCATATTCTTCAATGGTAGGACTTAGCACGTGTTGACCTAGACGGAATGCCACTTCATTGGGTTCCCAGAGATGAACAAGGGCTCGAAACATGGTAAATGGAACTTGGACTTAGGTAAATTGAGGATCGGGCCCAACCTATCCTTAATGAATGATTGTTGATCGGGGTCAAAACTGACCAACCATCGGTCCAGTAACAGCATTGGATCCTTGAAAGTCTCTACTCGGGGTTCCTTGATGAGACGAGCCCATAGGCTATCTACTGTCCGAACTCGAGGAAATCATTTCCTGAGGATTTATAAAGACCCTATTAGGAGACAAATCCTAAAATTTTTTTTTAAAAAAAATTTACAACTCCATTTTTTTTGAAAAAAATTGGTCAAATCCCATGAATGAATGCATGATTTGGTAAGGTTCTATAGGTTCCCCGGTCTAGCAAATCATAAGGCTAAACCGGAGTGGGAGTCTTTTCTTGATCTAGAGGGTGGAAACCACAGCCCCCGGACCTTACTTCGAACTCCTCGCTTAGGCTCTTAAGACGGCCTGGGTTCGACCGTATCTAGCACACATTGTGTGCATACATGCAAATGCACATGCAAGTGAAATGAACTAATTTAAAATCTAATACAGACATATATACAAAAACACATACAAACATATAATTACAATATACAAAAATAAAGGATAAATTTTAAATTTTAAACTTAAGTGGCTAGCCCTCTTTTTTTTAAAAAAATAAGCGAGTCCCCAGTGGAGTCGCCAAGCTGTCGAGCCTGGATTTTGAAAATCATCCGGTTCATTTCTCCTAACCCGATTCATATTAAACCCTAACCCATTTAACATGAATCCTCGACTAGGGGTTAAAAGAAATTTAATTTTGAAAATTTTAGAGTCGCCACCCGATATAAATCGGGAAAAAATGAAAGCCAGGATTAATGGGTCGGTTAATCCTAACTTAGCCACTAGTCTGCGAAAAGTTTGATTTAAAAATCAAATTTTTAAAAAATACCAGATATCTGAGTTCGGGGGCTAACCTATTAAAACCTAAGCGGTTACCACTTTAAATTTAAAATTTAGAATTTATCCTTTTCTATACTAAAAAATTCAAACAAAACATTTATAAAACAAATATCTACAAGTTTAATCATGCATTTTTATTTTTATGTATTTTTTCTTAGGATTTAAATATCAACAAACATTTGTATTTTTCCTTTTAAAAAAAAACTTATAATATGTACAAAATGATTATTTCAAACTATCAAAACAAAATATATTTTTTCTAATTTTATTGTCGCCCCGTAGGTGCCTACGTACTCGCTAATCGAGATCAGACAAAACGTAGTTCTTTTATAAAGAACTTAGTTTGTTGATCAATTTTATATTTTTAAAATATTCTCACTTTAAGTTTATTAAATTTTGAATTTTTATGAAAACTAATTTTGATGATCCTATGATCTAATCAATTGAATTTTATTTCATAAAAAATATATTTTTCTAAGTCAAAAATCATTTTTTCTAAAAACTATGATAATTCATGGCTAATTTAATGCTACATGAAAATCAATTTTGAAAACTTTGAGTATTATCTTTATAGCAAATTTATAAAGATAATTTTGATAAAAACTTAATTAATATCATGATTTAAAAAAAAACAATTTTTATCTTTATTATTCAACAACAATTTTGGTTTAAAAAATCTATTAACAATTTATTATTTTTCAAAATTCAATAATCATCACATATGTTCAGAACATATTCAAAATATATCATAACAAAATTAAAATACAAAAACAAAACATCTCATGCATCAAATATATATTTAAAGATCAATCTATATGCAAATACATATTCAAAAATATCAAAAATATCAAAAATTGCTAAAACATGTAAATTTATATTAAAAATAATTATTCTAATTTTTCTGGATTTTTCTGAATTTTTCTGGATTTTTTACGAATTTTTATTAATTTTTTCCTATTTTTTCCTATTTTCCGAAATTAAATATATAATAAATAAATAATTTAATAATACAGACTAACCTGGACCGTTGGATCTTCTCGGATCAGATCTGGAGCGTCTGATCTGTAGACTGAATCTGGACCGCAGGATCTGATGACTTTCGATCTGGAGCGTTGATTGCTTTGATCGAATCTGGACCGTCTGATCCTCTGATCAAATCTGAACCGTAGGATCCTCTGATCAAATCTGGACACGATCTGATCTGATCAAATCTGGACCACAGGATCTGCTGACTTTTGACCGACGACCGTTGACCGTTGACCGATCACCGTTGACCGACGACCGACCGGGTTGGATTCGGATTTCGGGTCGGATTTCGGTGCTCCGTCGGGTGAAGAAGACGATCACGGTGGTTTTCGAGCGTTCCTCGGCCGTTCCTGGTGGTTTTCGAAGCTCCAACTTGTCGGCCCGACGTGGATTGGGGTGCTGCAGCGCTGGTGGTGGTGGTTCACTCCCAGAACCACCAGAAGTGGCGGTTCGTGTGGTGGTGACGGCGGCGGGTTTAAAAAAAATTCGAAAATTTGCAGAACTTCCAAATGCAAATTCGAGCAATTCTAAACACTATAATCAATCAAAACACTTCCTAGATGATCCTAACACTCTTTAATTGGATCGAAATCCTCCGATCACTTCGAATTTGCAAATTTTGCAATTCGAACACTTTTCTCTCTATTTTCAGATCTCGATCGTGTAGTGCGTGTTTTGTGAAATTGAATTGTGTTTCTGCTTGTGGGGTGATCCTATTTATAGATTTCGAAACAATTTGTCATTTCGAAGCTTCGTACTTGTTCAATTTTAATCACGAATCGTTATATTTTTTCAAATAAAAACGATTCAAAATTGGGACTCGATTCGTGATTGTTGGTTCAAATTGATCACGAATCTTATGTTTATACATCAACTCTTCGATTAAGTGTGTTTAATTTGATTAAAGAACACAATTCGGCCAATTTTAAGATTTGAAAAATCATGTCCATTCGAATTTTTTCCCAATTTTCATGTCTCAATAATGTGCCTTTTGGGATGATAAAATGCCACGAATTGTATAGATGTGATGTATCTCATGCCTAGTTTGTGTCTGTATAATTAATTTCGAAAAAACACAAAGATTCGTTGCTCAAATGAGGCCTCAAAGTGGATGAACCATGTGTCTTTGGGAAAAAAAATTGGACAAAAAGAGGCAAAATCTGCCTTGGGCTAGGATCGAACTCGTCCCTTTGCTCCGTGTCTATGGTCTGAACCGTTAGGCCGTGGCCTGTGCCTTGGTCATATACTAACCCACTAATACTTAAGACTAATAAAATATATATTATATTAAGCTCAAATAATTATTTATTTTAATTTTTCTTACATATATTTTATTTACATTACTATTATTCATTTAATTATTTTATTATACATATTTTATTCCTCTATATATTTTTTATTATTTTTTCTCTTTCTCTCCTTTTTTATTATACTATTATTTATTATTTTTATTATTATATCTTATGAACTCATCATGACATTAATTTAATCTAAACTTAAGCCTAATTTTTAATTGGGCAATTGTCTACACTAGGTAAGTAACTCCATTAACATTCTCTACATTAGTTCATTGAGGCTTTGTAATTTCGACAAAATCTTCTGAGGAAAATGTCATGCGGTCGATTCATCTACTACACTTACCTCGATTAGAAGTCAATAGAGCATAGCTATTTTTTTCTTGTGGTATATTGCCTTAATATGTAGTAATGGTTTGCTCATTTGTGGGCTTAATTTAAAAAATGAGAGATAATTGAGGTTCAATATTTACTAAAGCCGCCCGTCCTGTGCTACTAGTAGCTACTCCTTGTTTATGTGCTTTTAGTTCATTCCACCATTCAGGATACCTGTGCAACTTGAAGCAAGTTTCATGTGTATGTCTCATGTTGCCATAATGAGTGTAATACCTTCCCTTTGTTTGTCTTTTGGATTTGGAACCTACATTTAACTTTCCACCATTCATAGATGAAGCTACTGTTTTTAACTTCTGAAGTATGGGTTATTGTTGATGTCCTCCTTTGTTGCCTTTTGACACCATAATTGTCACGCTATGAGAGTTAAGGACTTTATAGGGGTGTTTAACTTGGGCATATAGAGTCACCAATGGCAACACCAGAGGGTTTATTCATGGTGTGAGTTGTCTTTGAAGGTGGGTTTAGCCTCCCATGAACAAAATGGTTAGGAGTTGATGTCGCTCTCCTGATGAAGCCAGGGATATAATTGAACCTCTCAGACATATAAGGGATCATGGCAAAGCCAAGAGGGCACTCCTTAAGAGAATGTAGGCTTAGAACAGACTTGGGAAGTCAGGAAAGATAAGATTAGCTTGCTATCCAGATTAGCAACAAACGATGATATGAGGGATGGTCGAGCGCCGTACGAAAACTCTTTGAAGGGAGAAACTCCCGTCCCATGACAATAATAGCACCTGTAATAGTTTTAGTGCTTGTCAACATTACTACTTGTCTGATATCCTCTCTTCTGACACGAGCATATGCTTGTTCAACTATAGGGAATGGTCATATATGAAACACATCACTTCGAATCTTGTATAGTTGATCATTCAATCCATCTGGGAAGGTATAGACACGTTCATTCTATTAGATTTGAGCGGCAAAAATCAATTTCCCTCCATAAGCCTTGAAGAGCATTTTAATATGGTTTAATGGATCCCCCTACTTGTCTCATTCTAATCACACGTTTCTTCAAATCATACACTTGAGAAGTATCAATTCCATCAAAATAGGTTGTAGCAATTACACCCCATACCTGTTTTGCTGTAAGGAAATGAATGAAATTGCTAATCAGTGATGGATCCATGGAGTTGATCAACCACCCCTTCACAATTGCATCATCGGTGCACTACTTTCTGAAAGTAGGATCTGTTGATTCTAGTTGTAGCAAGTCTCCATTGATATATCCCAATTTATCTTTCTCTGAGATATATATATCCATAACATAGGACCATAATGCACAATTTGTTCATCTAATTAAATGCCAATATGTGCAACAGAAGTATCATATATTGTTGTTTGGTTTGGGATCTAAGTTTGGGTCAAAGCTCATGTTAAATCTTTAAGAATGGCAGCAGTGCTAGCTCCATGCTCCACGCTCCACGCTCCACGCTCCTTATGTTCCATAATGCTACTCGGTTCTTCCATGAGTTCTAATATTTTTTAGGTTCAAATATGGGGTTTCTTTCTTAGTTTTTTAGGATTTCTTTAGATCATTGCTTTGATACCATGATATAAAGAGGAATTGGGAAATATCACTCTATATTTTATTGAAACTTTGGTATGTTTATATATACAATGTATGAAGACTCTATTTATGGCTAATATTAACAATATTCCCATAATTAAGGAATAAATAAGTAATTTCCTTAATATGAGAAATATACATGATTTTCTCCTATAGTTGCTTGATACAGAGATGACACGCAGCTTATGCCAACACCAACAACAACCTATGTGATTCTTTTACTCTAATAGCATTTAAATTTCTTTATCTCTTATATTGTTACCAAGCAATATTCACCCATCAGTTTAAGATGATAAGGTAGCACTTATCTACATGCTTCAACCTTTATCTTTTTCCATATTATCTTAAAAGAAAAAAAAAATCAATCTTTATTTCCAAATTATCTTAAATGAAAGAAAAAAAACTGATATACATGGTTAGAGTTATAGCTATTCACGAGTTAATAAATGGCAAACATATATCAACATCAACCTATGGACCTCTGGCATCCTAAACTAAGTTTAAAACGCATCCTGTGTATCCAGTTTAGGTTTTAGATCCAAATAAAATGTACCGCGTTAATTGATTCCATATCTACTTGTATAATGATAGGAATGATTTATCATCATTCTATAGTAGTAAATTAAGTCTAATTTATGATTTATTGATGGGATTTAAAGTAGAATTGGTACTTAATTAGTATACATATTTATTTCAGGTCAAATTTGAGCACATTTGTAACATGAGGAAGCAATTTGAGGAGAATCCAATCAAATTCAAGCTAAGGAGCAAAAAGACATAAGGATATCATAAATGACGGTCGTACTTCCCTACAAAAGCAGCAAAAATCATGGTCAGAAGCCAGTATGGGTCCTTGTATGCCCATAATTCTAAAACAAAGGAAGAAAAATTGAAGCAGATGTCGGTATGGGGCTTTGTACGCCCGTAGATTTTTTGGAAAGGTTGAAGTCCAAAACCAGTAGCCAGTACGCCCTGTTGTACGGCCATAGTTGAACACAAACAAAAGAGAATTCAACTCCAGAATCTTGTACTTGCCTTTGTACAACCATACACACTAGACAAGGGGGACAAAAAAGTCAATCTAGACGTTAGTAAGATTTTGTGTACGCTCGTGGTGGATGGAAAACAGTTGACTAGTGGCTAGTACCATCTGTTGCACAGCCGTGATTCTCATGGGGAGGCATGACACACTTTTTCGACTTTTTCTTAAACAGTGTAATTGTTGAATATTAATGGGGAAAAGTCATTTGTTTTCAAAGAAAACCTTTAGGAAAGTGTATAGAGTGTATAAATACTTTACACCCATTCGTGGAAGGGGGGGTTTACTTCACTTTCTAACAAAAAAACACCGGTTCATAACTTTAGTTCGTAAATTCCTTATAATTGTCGAAGATCTAGTGTTGTATGTATGAGTAGTGAGTTTAGGTTTACGAAGTCATCTTAACATGAAGTGTGCGTTTAATTGTTAGTAATCCAATTAATTACGATTTTCTAGTGATGAGACTTAATATAAGTTAGGAAATTATAGTGCAGGACATAATCCAATGCCAGATCTCGATGGAAAATGTTGAGAAACCGTTCCATCAGGTAGATCTAAGTCACTAGAACAAACTACTCCTGTTAATAGAGATATTAGGAAGTTTTCTATATGTTTTAGGGGATTTAACAATTAAAAGAGTACTTTAATGCAATTCTAATTTATCCATTCATTTAGAAGAGATTCTAGTGGGTGTAAATTGGAATTAGAATTGGTTTATTATGAGAGTAGTGACAATGAATTGAGAATTCCAGCAGATAAGTAATTAATAGGATGAATTGTTATTAAATCATGTTAATTTGATGGAGTAACCTATTGTTTGATGTGAGTTCATTTGTGTTATAACTTTGTTAACTGTGTTGTCTTGGTGTAGTCCTGAAATTAGTGTAGTTTAGTTGTAAATTTAGGATTCAATCTACTTAATTCAACCATTCAATTGCTAGATAATAGGAAGGTTAATTTAGTACTAGTGCTTGACACATTCCTTGAGGAAACGACCCTATACTCTACTCTATATTACTTAACAATAGGTACACTTGCCTATTACAAATCGAGTTTACGAGTAGAATAATAGGTCTACAAATTAATTATAAAACTCGAGATCAAATCAAGCTTTTGGTGCTATTGCTGGGGAACGACTTCATCATTAAGAAGATTAATATTCCTGTGCATCTAGTGTTGTTTCAATATTGTGATAAATTGTGCTGATATTGAATTAATTTTGTTTTGCAGTTTATAAGCCAAAGTTGCAATTTTGAACTCACTGACTTTGATCCAGAACCCAAGAGGACAATCATAAGAAATTTGAGGAAGATAAGGAATAGTATTGAAGGGTCACCTTCCTTTTTTACTAGAAGAGAAAGATCTGAAACTTCAATCATGGAAGAGCTTATTAGAGATCCACATCCTCCTGTTGATGTATTGGATCCGAATGTTGGGGTAGAAGAAGTTCCACCCTTGAACATGAATCCTCCACTAGCGTGTAGGGGAAATGAGCATGAGATACCCGATGTGAATGAGCTAGAAGTTAATCTACTTGTGGCTCAAAGGACCATGATGGATTATTGTCGGTTAAATCTGGATGGAGCGAGTACAAGTATTGCTCAACATAGAGTTTAAGCAAATACATTTGAGATCAAGCCAAGTGTTATTCGGATGATTTAGCAATGTATTCAGTTTGATGGGTTCAATGATGAAGACCCAAACACTCACTCTCAACAATTTCTTGAAATTTGTGATATATTCGAGATAAGTGGTGTCTCGAAAGATGCTATCTGCCTTATATTGCTCCCCTTCTCATTGAGGTCAAATGCCAAGCAGTGGCTTAACTCTATGCCAAGGAACTCCAGTAATACTTGGCAAGAAATGGCATAATTATTTATGAGAAAATATTTTCTTCCATCAAGGACAATGAAGCTAAGGGCAGACATAACATCATTTGGACAAATGGACTCTAAGATGTATGAAGCCTAGGAGAGATGGAAAGAGTTGTTAAGGAAGTGCACTCATCACAGACTTCCCGAGTGGTATCAAGTTCAGACCTTTTATAATGGTTTGAACTACATCACTAAGCAATCGATTGATGCAGCTGCAGGCGAGAGTCTAAACCATAAATCACTTGAGCATTGCATTCAACTATTTGAGGACATGATAAACAACCACTATCAGTGGTCATCAGCGAGAGGTAGAGAAAAAACAAACTGCTGGAAAATTTGATTTGGATGCAAATTCCACCTTAGCACATAAGGTGGAATTGTTGGCAAGAAGGCTTGATGGTTTGAATGGGAGACAAAACAAGGCATTGGCATTATTGGATTCAGAGTTGGAAAATTTATTAGAAGGAGAACAAATGGAACAAGTGGATTACATGGGAAACCTGATCAAATAAATAAATGATCCGTTTAGCAACACTTACAATCCTGGTTGGAGGAATCACCCCAACTTCAGATGGAACAACAATGCGGGTCAAGGGTCAAATTTATAGCTACCTGGATTTCAAAGACAAGTCCTATTTCCTCAGAACAAGCCTACTTTTGTAGAAGACATGTTGGCTCAATACATCAAGGTCTTAGATAATCGTCACCAAGCCACAGAAGCAACTTTAAGGAACTAAGTTGCATCTATACATAACCTGGAAAACCAACATGGCTAGATTTCCAAGATGCTTTCTGAGAGAATTCCAGGGTCTCTACCTGGAAATAAAAAACAAATCCTAAAGAACAAGTAAAGGCTGTGACACTTAGAAATGGGAAGGAGTTACAAGTCCTAGCAAAAGATCAACAGAGAAAGGAGAAAGTTGGGTCAGAAAGTGAGGAACAAGTGAAAGAAGATGGAGAATCAATTAAAAAGAGCTTACTTGCCAAAAAGCTAAAGGAGTAGCAACCACAGTTGCCTTATCCTTCTAGATTGAGGAAGGTGAAAGATGAGGAGCATTACAAGAAGTTCTTGGAACTTTTTAAGCAACTACACATCAATCTTCCCTTAGTGGAAGCTTTAAGCCAGATGCCTAAATACGCTAAGTTCCTCAAGGAACTCTTATCGAACAAGAGGAAACTAGAAGAACTCTCTGCTGTTACCCTTGGTGGAGAATGTTCTGTTATTATCTTGAACAAGTTGCCTAGGAAACTTAAGGATCCTGGCAGCTTTGCCGTTCTTTGTTTCATAGTGGATTTATCAGTTGAACGGGCATTGGCAGATATTGGTGCTAGCATCAATATCTACCAAAAGGTCGAATTTCGGAGAATTTAGGAGAACCAAAGAGCACAGGAATGAGTATTCAACTGGCTGATAGGTCCATGTGATTCCCAAGGGGAGTTGTGGAGGATGTCTTAGTGAAGGTCCATGACTTTATCTTCCCTATAGATTTTGTAATATTAGACATGGATGAAGATATTAAAGTTCCACTCATATTAGGGAGGCCATTCTTAGCAATAGCTGGTGCCGTTATCGATGTCAAAGATGGAAAATTGCTTCTCCAGGTTAAAAGTAAAGAGATGCTCATCTGAATGCCAAACATTTTTAGGAAGCCAATGAGTGGTGATGATACTTGTTTTTCAATTGATACTTTTGATCTAACTTTTTCTGATTGTTTGCAGGATTCTTTGATAAAGACCCTTTAGAGTTTTATTTGCAAAGGGGGATTGAAGTTGAATAGAGTGAAGTTGGAAGAAGTGAAGAAGTAAGGGAGATTTGTACTCAGTTAGAAGTTTGTGCCGAGCAAAGAAAGGATTTTAGGGTTGAGGAAATCAACCAAAGCAATATTGCTAGGTTGAAGCCCTCAGTAGAGGAACCTCTTGATTTGGAGTTAAAAGAGCTACCCTCTTATTTGGAGTATGCCTTTTTGGTAGAAATTTCTATGCTACCGGTGATTATATCATCGGAGCTTGAATTATGCCAAAAGGAGAAACTCCTATTTGTGCTTAAGGAGCATAAAAGGGCAATAGCATGGAAGATTTCAAATATAAAGGGAATTAGTCCCTCCTTTTGCACCCATAAGATATTGATGGAGGATGGATTTAAATTAGTGGTGCAATCGCAAGGGAGGCTAAATCCCAACATGAAGGAAGTGGTTAAGAAAGAGGTTGTTAAATTGTTAGATGCGAGACTCATATACCTGATTTCATATAGTCCATGGGTAAGTTTGGTCCAAGTGGTCCTAAAGAAAGGAGGCATGACAGTTGTGCTTAATGAAAGCAATGAGCTGATTCGATGCGCACCGTAACTGGTTGGAGGGTATGCATCGATTATAGGAAGCTCAATGATGCTACACAGTAGGATCACTTTCCACTACCTTTTATTGACCAAATGTTGGAAAGGTTAGCTGATCATGATTACTGTTTTTTTAGATGGAATGTCCGAGTATTTTTAGATTCCTATAGCACCGGAAGATCATGAAAAGACGACATTCACTTATCCCTACAATACCTTTGCATACCATAGAATGCCCTTTGGGCTATGCAATGCACCTGCGACTTTTTAAGATGTATGCTAGCTATATTTGGGGAACTGGTGGAGGATGATATGGAGGTGTTTATGGATGACTTTTCGTTGTTTGGGAATACGTTTGAGAAATATTTAGATAATCTAAAGAAGGTTTTGAAAAGATATGAAGAGACCTATTTGGTTTTTAATTGGGAGAAGTGCCATTTTATGGTACAAAAAGGTATAATTTTGGGTCATAAGATATCCGAGAAAGGAATAGAGGTAGATATGGCCAAGGTGGAAGTGATTTCTAAGGTGCCTCCACCAACTTCAGTCAAGGCGATTAAAAGTTTTCTTGGACATGTCGGGTTTTACAGGAGGTTCATTAAAGACTTCTCCAAAATCGCTAGACCCTTAACCAAGTTGTTGGAGAAGGATGCCCCTTTTACTTTTTATGATAAATGTTTGGAAGCCTTCAATATTTTGAAGGATAAGTTGACTTGTGCCCCTATAATGGTAGCTCCTAATTAGAATCTACCATTTGAACTCATGTGTGATGTAAATGACTCGGCTGTAGGGGTTGTGTTGGGGCAAAGGATAGAGAAGCACTTCAAGCTTATTTACTATGCAAGTAAAACCTTGACACCCACACAAGAGAATTACACCACGATGGAGAAGGAGCTACTTGGCATAGTATTTTCCTTTGATAAGTTCAGATCTTACCTAATTTTGTCAAAGTGGTAGTGTACACCGACCACTCAGCCTTGAAATACCTTTTGTCTAAATCAGATGCTAAACCAAGGTTGATAAGATGGGTATTGTTGTTACAAGAGTTCGATTTAGAGATCCGGGACAAGGGAGGAGTAGAAAATTTGGTAGCGGATCATCTGTCTAAGTTGGATAACCCCTATTTGGAGGAATTAAAGGAAGATGGCATTAATGATAAGTTTCCCAAGGAAAGATTGTTTGTGATAAAATTTGTGGGAGACCAAGGAGTACCATGGTTTGCTGATATAGCAAACTATTTGGTGGGGAAAGTCCTTCCCTAAGACTTAGATTCATACAAAAAGAAGGAAATTCTTCTCAGAGTTGAAATGCTACTTCTGGGAAGATCCATATCTTTTTAGGATATGTGCGGATTAGGTCATTAAGCGTTGCGTTTCACACAAGGAAGGGCAGTAGATTTTGTTTCACTGCCATAGCGATCCTGCTGGAGGCCACTATAGTGCAAATAGGATGACACAAAAAGTCTTCGAATCAGGTTTTTATTAGCCGAGTATTTTTAAAGATTCTAACTCGTTTGTTCTAACTTGTGACAGGTGCCAAAGAACGGGGAATATATCAAGAAGAGATGAGATGCCCTAAAGATACATTTTGGAGTGCGAAGTATTCGATGTGTGGGGAATAAACTTCATGGGGCCATTCCTGAGTTCCTTTGGTAATAAGCATGTTCTCGTGGTAGTTAATTATGTTTCAAAGTGGATTGAAGCCCAAGCTCTGCCTACTAATGATGCTCGAGTTGTGCTCAAGTTTTTAAGGAAATTATTTTCAAGATTTGGAGCACCAAAGGCATTGATTAGTGATAGAGGGACTTATTTTTGCAATAGCTAAATAGAGAAGGCATTTAGGAGATATGGAGTGCACCATAGGTTAGCTTCTCCGTATCATCCCCAATCAAGTGGGCAAGTTGAATTTTCAATAGAGAGTTAAAAAGAATTTTGGAGAAAATAGTTTCTCAAAACCAGAAGGATTGGGCGGATAAGTTAGATGATGCCCTTTGGGCATATAAGACTACCTTTAAAACTACTTTGGGCACCACTCCTTATACGTTGGTGTATAGAAAGGCTTGTCACCTCCCAGTCGAGATTAAGCACAAAGCTTATTGGGCTATTAGGGTTGTTAATCTTGATCTGGAGACATCTGGTCAGAAAAGGAAACTTCAACTAAACGAATTGGATGAATGGAGAAGATTGGCATATGATAACAATACGTTGTATAAGGAGAGAACTAAACACATCCATGATACCTATATTAAATACCCGAAACATTTCAAAGAGGGAGATCACGTACTCTTATACAATTCTAGATTAAAGCTTTTTCCAGGAAAGTTGAGATCCAGATGGTCGGGTTCTTTTACTGTCACTAAAGTATTTCCTTATGGGCCAGTAAAAGTCGCTCATCCAAAAAAAAGAACCTTTAAGGTAAATGAGCAAAGATTGGAATTATTCCTTATGAAGTGAATTTGAATGATGGTAGGGAGGAGTTAAGGCTTCTCCAAGTGAAAAATTGTTTGTAAAGGATTGAAGAATGTCAACCTAGAGACAATAAATTAGCACGTGTTTTCATTGTTGTTTTTATATGTTTGTCATGTCTTATTATTAATACTAGTTGTTAGGCTAAGTTTCGAATTATTTTTATTTGTGCATAGTTGGTGGGTTATTCTATAGGTAACTACTTTGATTTTTGAATCATTTACTTTACAATAGTATACTTTTAGTGTAATCATTTTTTATGTATTTAATATATATATATAACGAGTTACACTGATCTGTACGGGCGTAATTATGTAATAGGGGAAAATTTTGTCACATTAGAGGCTATTATACCCCTTTGTACAGGCATGACATTATTTAAGGGTCATCCATAGTGGTTCCCAAGCTTAGTACGAGCGTTTGTACGGGAGTGCACAATGAATCAAGGAGGCCAAGTCTATTCCAGATTCTACAAAGGGAAATTGAACGTCTGTGACCCTTGGAGAGAATTACCCTATTTTGTTCTAGAAGCTACTACGTCCTCATGGACGAGCGTAACTTTGAGCAGGGGCATTCTAGAGCGGCCCCAGAGTTTACTCAATGCCTTCGTACGGGCGTACCAATGCAACATGGGCAGTATACTCACACCAGAACCTAGTAAGGATCATTGTACGCCTATACAAGCATGGTGAAGGTAAGTTTTTCACTTCATACGCCCGCACCACCAGGTCAGTATTACTTATATATATATAATACACACACACACATCTCTTTTATTTTCTCTTTCATCAGTTCATTTTATACCCACTTTGCGGTCGCATTCTGTCTCCCACACTCTCAATATCAACCATAATAGAAGCTCCATACATAATCATCCAACACCATCATTGTTTCGCACCAACCATTCAATTACTATCATTCTTTGCATCAAGGGACAGGTATAAATCCTACTTTATCTATTCTTGTCTTTCGTTTAGCGTGATAGTACTAGAGATTAGGGCTTTTAATACTGAGTATCTATTATAATCACGATTTGGGTGCATTGTGTGGGATAGTATACTAATGGCTATTGCATTACTTGTTATATTACATGGAGAAGTAACAACCCTAATTTTGAAATTAAACTAATCTAAATTAAAATTTAGGGCTTTTGTACAAATTTGATGATTCTCAAAATAAATAGTGTAATAAGCAAGTCTAACACTAATCTCCCAAGGCTTTTTTGTCTGCATGCGCTATTACTTCCTTTTTGATTAATCGAGTATCATATATGGTTGTAAAAACACTCGTTTAGCATACATTTACTTTAGCATCCAAAGTTCTACAATTAGTATTAAAATTATTTTATGAATTGTTTGTATCATGATGTTGTATCATATGTCGAGTAGGGAATAGTGTTGGGTTGTTTTGTAAACTATCACATATGCTGGCTGGAATGTTATTAAACACGTGGGTAAAGATGTCTTTAACACAATCTTCATTTGTACTAATATGTCTCATCTATACTAAGTTATGTAGTCCAGTGTTAATATGTATCATTCGTATCTATGGTTGTGAATATTATAAATTGTCTTAGTTGTGATTTAACGAGTTAACTGAAGGGTTATTAGAATTGAGTTGAGCTTCTCACTTTGATGTTGATTTTCATTTGTTTTATTTCTGTCTAGGTATAGCCCCTAAGAAAAGTAATCCTAGATCATCTCAAAAGGCAACTCAACAATTCAAACAGCCAAGGACAAAATATGCCAAGAATGCCATCACTTCTAGCAGTTCTGTACCAGTCCCACTAGGATTGAAAGTCAAACACCAATCTGCTTATAAGAAGTTTAATAAAAAAAAAGGTTATCAAGCCAAATGGAATTCTTGATTGGGACGTGTTGAAGGCATATGGTTTAGTACATGCTATGAAGAGGCTATTGCAAGATCCAACTTAGTTGAGATTATTTAGCCTTCAAGAACGTGCTTACAAAGTCACTACTTTGGCTTTTCTGGCTTCTTACTCAATAGAGAAGCGACATATAGCAAACAAGTTGGATTTCAAAGTGAATTTATATGCATTTGGGAAATATTATTACATTCCAATGTGGAAATTCATTAAGGCTATGGGCTTGTACACAAAAGATGAGATGGAGGATCTAGGATTTGATACTCTGCCCATCCTGCCACCCTTTGGATTTATAATAGATGACTTTTGGAGATCAATCTCTCGGAAGCCTATATTTAGGCCAAGCCGAACCAAAGCCTCAACTATGCTTTGGACAAGTCATCGAGTGTTCCACTACATCTTAGCCAGGACACTCAATTCAAAGATGGATACTGCAAGTATGGTGACCAAAGAAGATATCTTGCCTTTGATGAGTGTCATTCGCTCTTATAGGTAAATGTTGGGATACTGGTAGCCTACGCAATCAAACGCCAAGCTGGGACAAAAATAAATGGAGTATATGTAGGTCAAATGATCACTCGTATTTTGAAGAATTTAAAGTTTTGACCTACAGATTCCAATCATATACTAAAGGATGGTGTGGCAGACTCTAAAGGGATCACCCATGATCCATTTCAACAATGGAAAACCTCTAAAGTTGAGAAACCCTTGTTTGATCCAGAAGCTTTAGGGGTTGAGCCACCACTCCCAACACAATCATATAATATGGAATGATCGATTTTATATGATATTTTGAATAATGTAAAAATTTATGCATCAAATTTAGGGATATAATTAGGTAGGTCGTTATAGGGTTTTCGATCCGTTCGATCATTTAAAAACCCTATAGGATTTTAGGGTCAAGTATGGATATATAATAAAAACCTTTTTAAAGTTATAAGGTTGGGTTTAGATCATATAACAAATTCGATGTATACTCGATAACCCAGTATTATAATTAAAAAAATAAAAAAATAATTACTAAAGGGACAAGGAGAGGAAAGAAGACATGAATGAGCTATCATCTTTTTTACCTCCTAATGATGTTTTTTCTTTTATGTCTGCTAGACTATCTACAAATTTTAGAACTTTTATTAAATTTTATTCAAGTCATATTTACTGTGGAGAATAATATTTTTTGTTTTCTATTGTATTTTAGTCCCAACAGGAAATTTAATTTAACCATATTTTTAAGATATTATATGGTGACAAAAATAAGGGAGCATCTATGATACTATAGACGGGACCATCCCGCCATTAATTTAACTATTAAAATAAATATAATAAATGGAATATTAACCATTTTAGTGATTCGGTCACGGTTGGATATAGTATGAGTTGTTGAATGATAACAGGAACAATCCCATCAAAATTAATGATGAGATCATGGGATTTTCAAAAAAAGTAATATTTTATGTGTTTAAATATTGTATAATGAATATGGTCTGTAATATTATCTATTAATCACACATGCATCTTTTTATTTTTGAATATATAGAAAACTTCTTTCAAAAGCACTAGCTTTCTTAATTTTATTATTAAAATTTAAAAATATAAAAAAAAGGATTATAGGATTATAGGGTTGAGATTCGGGTTCTAAATCAAACCCTATATGGGGATTTGGATATTGCATCAAAATCTTATAAGATTGTATAGTCGAGTTTGATAAACCCTATGAGGTAGTAAGTCGAGTTTCGGGTTTATATGATACATCCAAACCTAACTTCGTTACATCCCTAATCAAATTGAGAAAGCCTACACTCAAGCATGTAGAACTTCCTTTTTTTTTTTTTTTTCTCCTTCTCAAAAAAATGAATAGTAGGGGATTCATTGTAGATCATTTCTATACTTTTGGCAAGAGTAGTTCATTCAATAATTCTAAGAAAAGAAAAATAAAGATAGAAAGACCAAAGAAAATGAAAAAAAAAATCCCTCTCAAAAACATATAATATAGGAAATAATTTCAAATTTAGGACTTTAATTGAATTAATTACTTATTTAAGATCAAAATAAAAATAATTATCAATATATAGTTGTTAAATCGCATGTATAAATCAAGATATACGATAAAAATATGATTGCACGGATACCGCGTTTGTAAAAAGTAATATAGGATCATATATCGCAATTGCAACAGGTGATATGTATAGGTACATCGAATATAAAAATCGCAATATGCATATTGCTTTTATTAATCGCGATATAAATGTGGTAATAAAACTTTATATAGCGATTTATTCACGCGATATATCTATAAAAATTAATATACTATTTCTCAAATGCCAATGATATGTTGATAATTAATCCATCAGAAATCGAAATTGCACTGTGGTAACATTTTTTTTATTGGAACCCAGATTTGTAATGAATCCAATAATATAGAATTACGTTTTTCCATCATTGAATAGTAGAAAACGAGTCAACAACACTCATAAAGCAAAGTATTTGCACTACCAAGTCTTCGCCCGCCCATCTTGACAAACCTGTCCGTCCTCGTCCTCTGATTCACACCCATCTCCTCTCTCTTCCACTATTTACTCTTCTTTTTCCACCTAATCCCATATCACCACTCACAAGTTTTTCTCTTAGATTTTCACTTTATTTGACCATTCCACGCTCGTAACAAAGACGTTGTAGCTTTCCAAGTCAAAGTCTTATTTTCCTTGTTGCTTCTGCTTCTTCTTTTTCTTCTTCATACCCATTCGCTGGGTTACTTACTCGATTTTTAAAGTCTTCTAAGTCTTCGGTACTCATTTTTCTCTGAGGTGGGTCTTCGGAATTCTGAAGTTTTTGATCCTTATGAACCAGCTTTTGATCGATGAAC
The DNA here is from genome assembly GCA_024138025.1 of Combretum micranthum. NCBI lineage: Eukaryota > Viridiplantae > Streptophyta > Magnoliopsida > Myrtales > Combretaceae > Combretum > Combretum micranthum. The sequence goes on along the minus strand of JAMXBD010001811.1, from coordinate 250,302 downwards.
GTTTAGCTTAAACTTGGGTGGTTCTAAAGTTTTGATCTTCTGCAAGTTTCTTGTTTGTAAGTTTTACATGTGTTGTCTTTAAATTTGAATAGTGTTTTCTTTTTAATTTAATTCTAATGTTCTTATGCTTGTGTTCCTTATTCTAGTTAATTCTGAATGGCAAATTAAGTTGATAGTTAGCCTAAAGAATAACTATAGTTATTTTACTGTCGTATCTGTTCTTGTTATAATTCGGTCCAAAGTGGGCATCTGCGTTAGCTTTCTGAATTTTGTATAACGGTTTTATAGAATTTATAAGATTTTGTCTGATTAAAGATGAAGCTTTGGGGAGAAGAAAGTAAAAGGGAAGATTTTTAGGGAGTGCTGTCAATGAAGTTGTTAACCGAACTGGTAGTATTTTCAATCAAATTCGAGTCCATGCTGAGATGTCATGTTAGAAATTGCTGTCCTGTTGCAAGTAGTGTCCTTTATATGCCGAGTGAAACGGGCTCTCGTGAATTTTCTAATTTTTGTGTTAACTGGTTCTTTCGTTTGTTTTGTTAGGAGTTATGAGATTACATTTGTTATGGTGTGTGGAATGTTAATCCTGTTGACTCATATGTTGTTGTTTGATGGCTTCTGTTTCAGGGTACTGGATCATGGCAAGGCCATGGATGAGTTAAACTGGTTTTGACTTTGAAGGATTGGTGCTTAGTTCAATATGGGATCAAGAGGATTGAGTGCTACAACTCTGCTAGTAGGCTTTTTCGGGTTTTGGCTTAGTAGCCATTTGAGCTATGCAGATCAAAAAGATATAGATTGCTTGCAAAAACTCAGGGACTCTGTTGATGATACTCTTGGTATCTTGAAAACATGGGATTTCAACAACCGGTCGCAAGGGTTTATCTGTAAATTCACAGGGATTCAATGCTGGCACGAAGATGAGAACAGTGTTTTTGGTATTAAGCTTAGTGATATGGGACTTAAAGGAACATTTCCTATTTCGCTTTTTAACTGCACGCGTATGACAAGTTTAGATCTCTCGAGCAACAGTTTTTCTGGCAGTATACCAGATAATATATCGAAAATTATTCCGTATGTCACTACGCTTGACCTGTCTTCGAACAATTTCTCAGGCACAATCCCTAAGAGTTTCTCCAACTGTACCTATCTAAATGTGCTTAAACTTGATCACAATCGGTTCTCAGGTCAGATTCCTCTTGAACTTGGCCTTCTTGGACGACTTAAGACCTTCAGTGTTGCCAGCAATTCTCTAACAGGGCCAGTCCCTCACTTTTCAAATTCTACGGTCAAGGCCGATGATTATGCAAATAATCCAGGACTCTGTGGTGATCCTCTACCTGCTTGCACGTCAACTGCAAAACAAATAGTAAATTAGTTGTTGGGGCGGCTGTGGGTGGGGTGGGGGCTGTGGCCTTAGCATTTGTTGTTGCAATGCTTCTTTTGCGTAGAGTGTCTGTGATGCAATATATGAATGTCTACTTGGTAAGGGTGCGGATGAGGAGGTTTTTCAATTTCTTAAAATTGCATGTAATTGCATTTCCTCAGTACCTAAGGACAGACCCTCAATGTTTGAAGCATATCAGCTTCTAAGTGCTATTGGCGAGAAGTACAATTTCTCAGCTGGAGATGACATTTTGGTGCCAACAGATAATGGTGACATTGATTACTTAGAGGAGCTGATTGTTGCTAAAGAATGAGGAAAGTGTGGGTAAAAATTAGTATGGGTGAGTCTGGCAACAATTGGGGTATTGACTGCAGGTTTCCTCTATTGTATGTATGTATGTATGTATACTTCTTTAAGATTTTATAGATATTTTTTATCTTCCTTATGTTCGCTTTCAGAAACGCCATATGTATTTGTCGTGATATATTTTTCTTCGATCTTCTAGTTCGGGTAGTAGGGTGATTATTGCAAGTTAGGAGTTTGGACTTGGGTTGTATTAATATGCTTGTCATAGTTTTCTCTCAAGCAACAATGAGAATATGGTTTCAAATCAACTTTACTGGAGATGTTTTAGTGAATAAGTTTGTTGGTTGATATGTCCATGTTTGCTTTTAGATCATGAGATGAAACTCTGGTTATCTATTTATAAACAAAAACACACACGCCATTATTTTTGTAATAAGCCCGTTTTATTTTCCTCCACCGAACACTCTTCCGATTATGATAGCATTACCATTTGGCTGCGGCGGGCGGGACGGGAACAGACGTGGCATTTTGTCTCTCCTTGCCATTTACTGTTATATATAAAAGATTAGGTTGAGCTGCGTTTTCAAGTGAATCACTTTTGTCCAGACCAGCTCACTCACTTGCAATCATGTTGCGAATTTCGTTTCAGAAGGTGATCAACTTATTTGAATTCATTTTAATCCTCTTTTATTCATATTCTTTAATTATGTTTATTCCATTTTGTTTCTGATTCCGATTCTAAAATTGTTGTGTGCGCGCTTCTTTTTTTTTAAATAACAACAGCGATCAATATAAGGGTTTTGAGACCCAACTCCTATCATGATTAAATTCCCCAAGACTTAGATTCATACAAAAAGAAGGAAATTCTTCTCAGAGTTGAAATGCCACTTCTGAGAAGATCCATATCTTTTTAGGATATGTGCGGATCAGGTCATTAGGCGTTGCGTTTCACACAAGGAACGGCAACAAATTTTGTTTCACTGCCATAGCGGTCCCGTTGGAGGCCACTACAGTGCAAATAGGATGACACAAAAAGTCTTGGAATCAGGTTTTTATTAGCCGAGTATTTTTAAAGATTCTAACTCGTTTGTTCTAACTTGTGACAGGTGCCAAAGAATGGGGAATATATCAAGAAGAGATGAGATGCCCCAAAGATACATTTTGGAGTGCGAAGTATTTGATGTGTGGGGAATAGACTTCATGGGGCCATTCTTAAGTTCCTTTGGTAATAAGCATGTTCTCGTGGTTGTTGATTATGTTTCAAAGTGGATTGAAGCCCAAGCTCTGCCTACTAACGAAGCTTGAGTTATGCTTAAGTTTTTAAGGAAATTATTTTCAAGATTCGGAGCACCAAAGGCATTGATTAGTGACAGAGGGACTCATTTTTGCAATAGCCAAATAGAGAAGACACTTAGGAGATATGGAGTGCACCATAGTTTAGCTACTCCGTATCATCCCCAATCAAGTGGGCAAGTTGAAGTTTTCAATAGAGAGTTAAAAAGAATTTTAGAGAAAACAATTTCTCAAAACCAGAAGGATTGGGCGGATAAGTTAGATGATGCCCTTTGGGCATATAGGACTACCTTTAAAACTACTTTGGGCACCAGTCCTTATAGGTTGGTGTATAGAAAGGCTTGTCACCTTCCAGTCGAGATTGAGCACAAAGCTTATTGGGCTATTAAGGCTATTAATCTTGATCTGGAGACATCTGGTCAGAAAAGGAAACTTCAACTAAACAAATTGGATGAATGGAGAAGATTGGCATATGATAACAATACGTTGTATAAGGAGAGAACTAAACACATCCATGATACCTATATTAAATACCCAAAACAATTCAAAGAGGGAGATCACGTACTCTTATACAATTCTAGATTAAAGCTTTTTAGAGGAAAGTTGAGATCCAGATGGTCGGGTCCTTTTACTATCACTAAAGTATTTCCTTATGGGGCAGTAAAGGCCGCTCATCCAGAAAAAAGAACCTTTAAGGTAAATGAGCAAAGATTGAAATTATTCCTTATAAAGTGAATTTGAATGATGGTAGGGAGGAGTTAAGGCTTCTCCAAGTGAAAAATTGTTTGTATAGGATTGAAGAATGTCAACCTAGAGACAATAAATTAGCACGTGTTTTCATTGTTGTTTTTATATGTTTGTCATGTCTTATTATTAATACTAGTTTTAGGCTAAGTTTCGAATTATTTTTATTTGTGCATAGTTGGTGGGTTATTGTATAGGTAACTACTTTTATTTTTGAATCATGGACTTTACAATAATATACTTTTAGTGTAATCATTGTTTATGTATTGAATATATATATATATATATATATATAACGAGTCACACTGATCTGTACGGGCGTAATTCTATAATAGAGAAAATTTTGTCACATCAGAGGCTATTATACCCCTTTATACGGGCATGACATTATTGAAGGTCGATCCAGAGTGGTTCCCAAGCTTAGTACGAGCGTTTGTACGAGAGTGCACAATGAATCAAGGAGGCCAAGTATACTCCAAATTCTACGAAGGGAAATTGTACGTCCCTGACCCTTGGAGAGAATTACCCTATTTTTTATAGAAGCTATTATGTCCTCATGTACGAGCGTAACTTTAAGTAGGGGCATTCTAGAGCGGCCCTAGAGTTTACTCAGTGTCTTTGTATGGGCGTACTAATGCAACATGGGCAGTATACTCACACCAGAACCTAGTAAGCATCGTTGTATGCCTGTACAAGCACATGAAGGTAAGTTTGTTCACTTTCGTACCAAGTTAGTATTACTTATATATATATATATATATACACACATCTCTTTTATTTTCTCTTTCATCAATTCATTTTATACCCACTTTGCGGCTGCATTCTCTCTCCCACACTCTCAATATCAACCATAATAGAAGCTCCATACATAATCATCCAACATCATCATTGTTTCACACCAACCATTCAATTACTATCATTCTTTGCATCAAGGGACAGGTATGAATCCTACTTTATCTATTCCTGTCTTTCGTTTAGCGTGATAATACTAGAGATTAGGGCTTTTAATACCTAGTATCTATCATAATCACGATTTGGGTGCATTGTGTGAGGTAGTACACTAATGGATGTTGCATTACTTGTTATATTACATGGAGAAGCAAGAACCCTAATTTTGAAATTAAACTAACCTAAATTAAAATTTAGGGCTTTTGTACAAAGTTGATGATTCTCAAAATAAATAGTGTAATAAGCAAGTCCAACACTAATCTCTCAAGTCTTTTTTGTCTGCATGTGCTATTACTTCCTTTTTTATTAATCAAGTATCATATATGGTTGTAAAAACACTCGTTTAGCATACATTTACTTTAGCATCCAAAGTTCTACAATTAGTATTAAAACTATTTTATGAATTGTTTGTATCATGATGTTGTATCATATGTCGAGTAGGGAATAGTGTTGGGCTGTTTTGTAAACTATCACATATGGTGGTTGGAATGTTATTAAACACGTAGGGAAAGATGTCTTTAACACAATATTCATTTGTAATAATATGTCTCATCTATACTAAGTTATGTAGTCCAGTGTTAATATGTATCATCCGTATCCTATGGTTGTGAATATTATAAATTGTCTTAGTTGTGATTTAACGAGTTGACTTAGGGTTATTAGAATTGAGTTGAGCTTCTCACTTTGATGTTGATTTGCATCTACTTTATTTCTATCTAGGTATAGCCCCTAAGAAAAGCAATCCTATATCATCTCAAAAGGCAACTCAACAATGCAAACGGCCAAAGACAAAATATGCCAAGAATGCCAGCACTTTCAGCAGTTCTATACCAGTCCCACTAAGATTGAAAGTCGAACACCAACCTGCTTATAAGTTTAATAAAAAAAAGGTCATCAAGCCAAACTGAATTCTTGATTGGGACGTGTTGAAGGCATATGGTTTAGTACATGCTATGAAGAGGCTATTGCAAGATCCAACTTAGTTGAGATTATTTAGCCTTCAAGAACGTGCTTACAAAGTCACTACTTTGGCTTTTCTGGCTTCTTACTCAATAGAGAAGCGCCATATAGCCAAAAAGTTGGATTTCAAAGTAAATTTCTATGCATTTGGGAAATATTATTACATTCCAATGCGAAAATTCATTAAGGCTATGGGCTTGTACACAAAAGATGAGATGAGGATTTAGGATTTGATACTCTGCCCATCCTGCCACCCTTTGGACTTATAATAGAGGACTTTTGGAGATCAATCTCTCGAAGCCTATATTTAGGCCAAGTGAACCAAAGCCTCAACTATGCTTTGGACAAGTCACCGAGTGTTCCACTACATCTTAGCTAGGACACTCAATTCAAAGATGGACACTACGGTGACCAAAAAAGATATCTTGCCTTTGATGACTGTCATTCGCTCTTATAGGGTAAATGTTGGGATACCGGTAACCTACGCAATCAAATGCTAAGCTGGGACAAAAATAAATGGAGTATATGTAGGTCAAATGATCACTCATATTTTGAAGAATTTAAAGTTTTGGCCTATAGATTCCAATCATATACCAAAGGATGGTGTGGCAGACTCCAAAAGGATCACCCATGATCCATTTCGGCAATGGAAAGCCTTTAAAGTTGAGAACCCCTTGTTTGATGCAGAAGCTTTAAGGGTTAAGCCATCACTCCCAACACAATCATATAATATGGAATGATTGATTTTACATGATATTTTGAATAATGTAAAAATTTATGCATCAAATTCAGGGATATAATTGGGTAGGTTGTTATAGGGTTTTCGACCCATTCGATCATTTAAAAACCCTATAGGATTTTAGGATAAAGTATGGATATATAATAAAAACCCTTTAAAGTTATAGGGTCGGGTTTAGATCATATAACAAATTCGGTACATACTCGATAACCCAATATTATAATTTAAAAAAAAAAAATAATAATTACTAAAGGGGCAAGGAGAGGAAATAAGACATGAATGAGCTATCATTTTTTTTTATCTCCCAATTATGTTTTTTCTTTTATGTCTGCTAGACTATCTACGGATTTTAGAACTTTTTATTAAATTTTGTTCAAGTCATATTTACTGTAGCGATTAATATTTTTGTTTTCTATTATGTTTTAGTCCAACAGGATTTTTAATTTAACCATATTTTTAAGATATTATATGATGACAAAAATAAGGGAGCTTCTATGATACTATAGACGGGACCATCCCGCCATTAATTTAACTATTAAAATAAATATAATAAATGAAATATTAACTATTTTAGTGATTCCGTCACTGTTGGATATGGTATGAGTTGTTAAATGATGACAGGAACAATCCCATCAAAATTAATGACGAGATCATAGGATGTTAAAAAAAAAGTAATGTATTTATGTGTTTAAATATTATATAATGAATATGGTCTGCAATGTTTTTTATTAAGCACACATGCATTTTTTCATTTTTGAATATATAGGAAACTTCTCTCAGAAGCACTAGCTTTCTTAATTTTATTATTAAAATTTAAAAATATATTTAAAAAATAGGATTATAGGGTCGAGTTTCGAGTTCTAAATCAAACCTTGTATGGGGATTTGGATATTGCATCAAAATCTTATAAGATTGTATAGTCGAGTTTGATAAACCTTATAAGGTAGTAAGTCGAGTTTTAGGTTTATATGATACATTCAAACCTGAATCAGTTACATCCCTTATCAAATTGTGAAAGCCTACACTTAAGCATGTAGAGCTTCTTTTCTTTTTTTTTTTTTTCCTTCTTAAAAAGATGAATTGTAGGGCATTCATTGTAGATCATTTCTATACTTTTGGTAAGAGTAGTTCATTCAATAATTCTAAATTACTAATACTAAGAAAAGAAAAACAAAGATAGAAAGACCAAAGAAAATGAAAAAGAAAAAAATATCCCTCTCAAAAGACATATAATATAGGAAATAATTTCAAATTTAGAACTTCAATTGAATTAATTACTTATTTAAGGTCAAAATAAAAATAATTATCAATATATAGTTGTTAAATCGCATATATAAATCAAGATATATGATGAAAATATGATTACATGTATATCGCGTTTATAAAAAGTAATATAGGATTGTATATCACAATTGCAATAGATGATATATACAAGTATATCGAGTGTAAAAATCACAATATGCATATCGCTTCTATTAATCGCGATATAAATATGATAATAAAACTTTATATAGCGATTTATTCACGCCATATTTCTATAAAAATTAATATACTATTTCTCAAATGCTAATGATATGTTGATAATTAATCCTTCAGAAATCGAAATTGCACTGTAGTAATATTTTTTTTATTGGAACCCAGATATGTAATGAACCCAATAATATAGAATTACGTTTTTCCATCATTGAATAGTAAAAACGAGTCAACAACACTCATAAAGCAAAGTCTTTGCACCACCAAGTCTTCGCCCATCTTGACAAACCTGTCCGTCCTCGTCCTCTGATTCACACCCATCTCCTCTCTCTTCCACTATTTACTCTTCTTTTTCCACCTAATCCCATATCACCACCCACAAGTTTTTCTCTTAGATTTTCACTTTATTTGACCATTCCACGCTCGTAACAAAGACGTTGTAGCTTTCCAAGTCAAAGTCTTATTTTCCTTGTTGCTTCTGCTTCTTCTTTTTCTTCTTCATACCCATTCTCTGGGTCACTTACTCGATTTTTAAAGTCTTCTAAGTCTTCGGTACTCGTTTTTCTCTGAGGTGGGTCTTCGGAATTCTGAAGCTTTTGATCCTTATGAACCAGCTTTTGATCGATGAACGTTTAGCTTAAACTTGGGTGGTTCTAAAGTTTTGATCTTCTGCAAGTTTCTTGTTTGTAAGTTTTACATGTGTTGTCTTTAAAATTGAATAGTGTTTTCTTTTTAATTTAATTCTAATGTTCTTATGCTTATGTTCCTGATTCTAGTTAATTCTGAATGGCAAATTAAGTTGATAGTTAGCCTAAAGGATAACTTTAGTTATTTTACTGTCGTATCTGTTCGTGTTATAATTCGGTCCAAAGTGGACATCTGCGTTAGCTTTCTGAATTTTGTATAACGGTTTTATAGAATTTATAAGATTTTGTCTGATTAAAGATGAAGCTTTGGGGAGAAGAAAGTAAAAGGGAAGATTTTTAGTGAGTGCTGTCAATGAAGTTGTTAACCGAACTGTTAGTATTTTCAAATCAAATTCGAGTCCATGCTGAGATGTCATGTTAGAAATTGCTGTCCTGTTGCAAGTAGTGTCCTTTATATGCCGAGTGAAACGGGCTCTCGTGAAGTTTCTAATTTTGTGTTAACTGGTTCTTTCGTTTGTTTTGTTAGGAGTTAAAGATTACATTTGTTATGGTGTGTGGAATGTTAATCCTGTTGACTCATATGTTGTTGTTTGATGGCTTCTGTTTCAGGGTACTGGATCATGGCAAGGCCATGGATGAGTTAAACTGGTTTTGACTTTGAAGGATTGGTGCTTAGTTCAATATGGGATCAAGAGGATTGAGTGCTACAACTCTGCTAGTAGGCTTTTTCGGGTTTTGGCTTAGTAGCCATTTGAGCTATGCAGATCAAAAAGATATAGATTGCTTGCAAAAACTCAGGGACTCTGTTGATGATACTCTTGGTATCTTGAAAACATGGATTTCAACAACCGGTCGCAAGGGTTTATCTGTAAATTCACAGGGATTCAATGCTGGCACGAAGATGAGAACAGTGTTTTGGTATTAAGCTTAGTGATATGGGACTTAAAGGAACATTTCCTATTTCGCTTTTTAACTGCACGCGTATGACAAGTTTAGATCTCTCGAGCAACAGTTTTTCTGGCAGTATACCAGATAATATATCGAAAATTATTCCGTATGTCACTACGCTTGACCTGTCTTCGAACAATTTCTCAGGCACAATCCCTAAGAGTTTCTCCAACTGTACCTATCTAAATGTGCTTAAACTTGATCACAATCGGTTCTCGGGTCAGATTCCTCTTGAACTTGGCCTTCTTGGACGACTTAAGACCTTCAGTGTTGCCAGCAATTCTCTAACAGGGCCAGTCCCTCACTTTTCAAATTCTACGGTCAAGGCCGATGATTATGCAAATAATCCAGGACTCTGTGGTGATCCTCTACCTGCTTGCACGTCAACTGCAAAAACAAATAGTAAAGAATGAGGAAAGTGTGGGTAAAAATTAGTATGGGTGAGTCTGGCAACAATTGGGGTATTGACTGCAGGTTTCCTCTATTGTATGTATGTATGTATGTATACTTCTTTAAGATTTTATAGATATTTTTTATCTTCCTTATGTTCGCTTTCAGAAACGCCATATGTATTTGTCGTGATATATTTTTCTTCGATCTTCTAGTTCGGATAGTAGGGTGATTATTGCAAGTTAGGAGTTTGGACTTGGGTTGTATTAATATGCTTGTCGTAGTTTTCTCTCAAGCAACAATGAGAATATGGTTTCAAATCAACTTTACTGGAGATGTTTTAGTGAATAAGTTTGTTGGTTGATATGTCCATGTTTGCTTTTAGATCATGAGATGAAACTCTGGTTATCTATTTATAAACAAAAACACACATGCCATTATTTTTGTAATAAGCCCGTTTTATTTTCCTCCACCGAACACTATTCCGATTATGATACCATTACCATTTGGCTGGCGGGCGGGCGGGACGGGAACAGACGTGGCATTTTGTCTCTCCTTGCCATTTACTGTTATATATAAAAGATTAGGTTGAGCTGCGTTTTCAAGTGAATCACTTTTGTCCAGACCAGCTCACTCACTTGCAATCATGTTGCGAATTTCGTTTCAGAAAGGTGATCAGACTTATTTGAATTCAATTTTAATCCTCTTTTATTCATATTCTTTAATTATGTTTATTCCATTTTGTTTCTGATTCCGATTCTAAAATTGTTGTGTGCGCGCTTCTTTTTTTTTTTCTAAATAACAACAGCGATCAATATAAGGGTTTTGAGACCCAACTCCTATCATGATTAAATTCCCCAAGACTTAGATTCATACAAAAAGAAGGAAATTCTTCTCAGAGTTGAAATGCCACTTCTGAGAAGATCCATATCTTTTAGGATATGTGCGGATCAGGTCATTAGGCGTTGCGTTTCACACAAGGAAGGGCAACAAATTTTGTTTCACTGCCATAGCGGTCCCGTTGGAGGCCACTACAGTGCAAATAGGATGACACAAAAAGTCTTGGAATCAGGTTTTTATTAGCCGAGTATTTTTAAAGATTCTAACTCGTTTGTTCTAACTTGTGACAGGTGCCAAAGAATGGGGAATAAATCAAGAAGAGATGAGATGCCCCAAAGATACATTTTGGAGTGCGAAGTATTTGATGTGTGGGGAATAGACTTCATGGGGCCATTCCTGAGTTCCTTTGGTAATAAGCATGTTCTCGTGGTTGTTGATTATGTTTCAAAGTGGATTGAAGCCCAAGCTCTGCCTACTAACGATGCTCGAGTTATGCTCAAGTTTTTAAGGAAATTATTTTCAAGATTTGGAGCACCAAAGGCATTGATTAGTGACAGAGGGACTCATTTTTGCAATAGCCAAATAGAGAAGACACTTAGGAGATATGGAGTGCACCATAGGTTAGCTACTTCGTATCATCCCCAATCAAGTGGGCAAGTTGAAGTTTTCAATAGAGAGTTAAAAAGAATTTTAGAGAAAACAATTTCTCAAAACCAGAAGGATTGGGCGGATAAGTTAGATGATGCCCTTTGGGCATATAGGACTACCTTTAAAACTACTTTGGGCACCAGTCCTTATAGGTTGGTGTATATAAAGGCTTGTCACCTTCCAGTCGAGATTGAGCACAAAGCTTATTGGGCTATTAAGGCTGTTAATCTTGATCTGGAGACATCTGGTCAGAAAAGGAAACTTCAACTAAACAAATTGGATGAATGGAGAAGATTGGCATATGATAACAATACGTTGTATAAGGAGAGAACTAAACACATCCATGATACCTATATTAAATACCCAAAACAATTCAAAGAGGGAGATCACGTACTCTTATACAATTCTAGATTAAAGCTTTTTAGAGGAAAGTTGAGATCCAGATGGTCGGGTCCTTTTACTGTCACTAAAGTATTTCCTTATGGGGCAGTAAAGGCCGCTCATCCAGAAAAAAGAACCTTTAAGGTAAATGAGCAAAGATTGAAATTATTCCTTATAAAGTGAATTTGAATGATGGTAGGGAGGAGTTAAGGCTTCTCCAAGTGAAAAATTGTTTGTGTAGGATTGAAGAATGTCAACCTAGAGACAATAAATTAGCACGTGTTTCCATTGTTGTTTTTATATGTTTGTCATGTCTTATTATTAATACTAGTTGTTAGGCTAAGTTTCGAATTATTTTTATTTGTGCATAGTTGGTGGGTTATTGTATAGGTAACTACTTTTATTTTTGAATCATGGACTTTACAATAATATACTTTTAGTGTAATCATTGTTTATGTATTGAATATATATATATATATATATACGAGTCACACTGATCTGTATGGGCGTAATTCTATAATGGGGGAAAATTTTGTCACATCAGAGGCTATTATACCCCTTTATACGGGCATGACATTATTGAAGGTCGATCCAGAGTGGTTCCCAAGCTTAGTGCGAGCGTTTGTACGAGAGTGCACAATGAATCAAGGAGGCCAAGTATACTCCAGATTCTACGAAGGCAAATTGTACGTTCCTGACCCTTGGAGAGAATTACCCTATTTTTTATAGAAGCTATTATGTCCTCATGTACGAGCGCAACTTTAAGCGGGGGCATTCTAGAGCGGTCCTAGAGTTTACTCATTGCCTTTGTATGGGCGTACTAATGCAACATGGGCAGTATACTCACACCAGAACCTAGTAAGGATCATTGTATGCCTGTACAAGCACATGAAGGTATGTTTGTTCACTTTCGTACCAGGTCAGTATTACTTATATATATATATATATACATCTCTTTTATTTTCTCTTTCATCAATTCATTTTATACCCACTTTGCGGCCGCATTCTCTCTCCCACACTCTCAATATCAACCATAATAGAAGCTCCATACATAATCATCCAACATCATCATTGTTTCATACCAACCATTCAATTACTATCATTCTTTGCATCAAGGGATAGGTATGAATCCTACTTTATCTATTCCTGTCTTTCGTTTAGCGTGATAGTACTAGAGATTAGGGCTTTTAATACCGAGTATCTATTATAATCACGATTTGGGTGCATTGTGTGAGATAGTACACTAATGGATGTTGCATTACTTGTTATATTACATGGAGAAGCAAGAACCCTAATTTTGAAATTAAACTAACCTAAATTAAAATTTAGGGCTTTTATACAAAGTTGATGATTCTCAAAATAAATAGTGTAATAAGCAAGTCCAACACTAATCTCTCAAGGCTTTTTTGTCTGCATGTGCTATTACTTCCTTTTTTATTAATCAAGTATCATATATGGTTGTAAAAACACTCGTTTAGCATACACTTACTTTAGCATCCAAAGTTCTAAAATTAGTATTAAAACTATTTTATGATTGTTGTATCATGATGTTGTCATATGTCGAGTAGGGATAGTGTTGGGCTGTTTGTAAAACTATCACATATGTGGCTGGAATGTTATTAAACACGTAGGAAAGATGTCTTTAACACAATATTCATTTGTACTAATATGTCTCATCTATACTAAGTTATGTAGTCCAGTGTTAATATGTATCATCCGTATCCTATGGTTGTGAATATTATAAATTGTCTTAGTTGTGATTTAACGAGTTGACTTAGAGGTTATTAGAATTGAGTTGAGCTTCTCACTTTGATGTTGATTTGCATCTATTTTATTTCTATCTAGGTATAGCCCCTAAGAAAAGTAATCCTAGATCATTTCAAAAGGCAACTCAACAATGCAAACGGCCAAGGATAAAATATGCCAAGAATGCCAGCTCTTTCAGCAGTTCTATACCAGTCCCACTAAGATTGAAAGTCGAACACCAACCTGCTTATAAGTTTAATAAAAAAAAGGTCATCAAGCCAAATGGAATTCTTGATTGGGACGTGTTGAAGGCATATGGTTTAGTACATGCTATGAAGAGGCTATTGCAAGATCCAACTTAGTTGAGATTATTTAGCCTTCAAGAACGTGCTTATAAAGTCACTACTTTGGCTTTTCTGGCTTCTTACTCACTAGAGAAGCGCCCTATAGCCAAAAAGTTGGATTTCAAAGTAAATTTCTATGCATTTGGGAAATATTATTACATTCCAATGCGGAAATTCATTAAGGCTATGGGCTTGTACACAAAAGATGAGATGAAGGATTTAGGATTTGATACTCTGCCCATCCTGCCACCCTTTGGACTTATAATAGAGGACTTTTGGAGATCAATCTCTCGAGAGCCTATATTTAGGCCAAGCTGAACCAAAGCCTCAACTATGCTTTGGACAAGTCACCGAGTGTTCCACTACATCTTAGCCAGGACACTCAATTCAAAGATGGACACTATGGTGACCAAAGAAGATATCTTGCCTTTGATGAGTGTCATTCGCTCTTATAGGGTAAATGTTGGGATACTGGTAACCTACGCAATCAAACGCTAAGCTGGGAAAAAAATAAATGGAGTATATGTAGGTCAAATGATCACTCATATTTTGAAGAATTTAAAGTTTTGGCCTATAGATTCCAATCATATACCAAAGGATGGTGTGGCAGACTCGAAAAGGATCACCCATGATCCATTTCAGCAATGGAAAGCCTCTAAAGTTGAGAACCCCTTGTTTGATGCAGAAGCTTTAGGGGTTAAGCCATCACTCCCAACACAATCATATAATATGGAATGATTGATTTTACATGATATTTTGAATAATGTAAAAATTTATGCATCAAATTCAGGGATATAATTGGGTAGGTTGTTACAGGGTTTTCGACCCGTTCGATCATTTAAATACCCTATAGGATTTTAGGATCAAGTATGGATATATAATAAAAACCCTTTAAAGTTATAGGGTCGGGTTTAGATCATATAACAAATTTGGTAGATACTCGATAACCCAATATTATAATTTAAAAAAATAAAAAAATAATTACTAAATGGGCAAGGAGAGGAAAGAAGACATGAATGAGCTATCATTTTTTTTATCTCCCAATTATGTTTTTTCTTTTATGTCTGCTAGACTATCTACGGATTTTAGAACTTTTTATTAAATTTTGTTCAAGTCATATTTACTATAGCGATTAATATTATTTGTTTTATATTATATTTTAGTCCCAACAGGATTTTTAATTTAACCATATTTTTAAGATATTATATGATGACAAAAATAAGGGAGCTTCTATGATACTATAGACGGGACCATCCCGCCATTAATTTAACTATTAAAATAAATATAATAAATGAAATATTAACTATTTTAGTGATTCCGTCACGGTTGGATATGGTATGAGTTGTTGAATGATGATAGGAAGAATCCCATCAAAATTAATGACGAAATCATAGGATTTTCAAAAAAAGTAATATATTTATGTGTTTAAATATTGTATAATGAATATGGTCTGCAATATTTTCTATTAAGCACACATGCATTTTTTCATTTTTGAATATATAGGAAACTTCTCTCAGAAGCACTAGCTTTCTTAATTTTATTATTAAAATTTAAAAATATATTAAAAAAATAGGATTATAAGATTATAGGGTCGAGTTTCGAGTTCTAAATCAAACCCTGTATGGGGATTTGGATATTGCATCAAAATCTTATAAGATTGTATAGTCGTTTGATAAACCTTATAAGATAGTAAGTCGAGTTTTAGAATTATATGATACATTCAAACTTGACTCAGTTACATCCCTTATCAAATTGTGAAAGCCTACACTCAAGCATGTAGAGCTTCTTTTTTTTTTTTTTTTTCCTTCTTAAAAAAATGAATTGTCGGGCATTCATTGTAGATCATTTCTATACTTTTGGCAAGAGTAGTTCATTCAATAATTCTAAATTACTAATACTAGAAAAGAAAAACAAAGATAGAAAGACCAAAGAAAATGAAAAAGAAAAAAATATCCCTCTCAAAAGACATATAATATAGGAAATAATTTCAAATTTAGGACTTCAATTGAATTAATTACTTATTTAAGGTCAAAATAAAAATAATTACCAATATATAGTTGTTAAATCGCATATATAAATCAAGATATATGATGAAAATATGATTACACGTATATCGCGTTTATAAAAAGTAATATAGGATTGTATATCACAATTGCAATAGATGATATATATAGGTATATTGAGTGTAAAATCACAATATGCATATCGCTTCTATTAATCGCAATATAAATATGATAATAAAACTTTATATAGCGATTTATTCACACCATATATCTATAAAAATTAATATACTATTTCTCAAATGCCAATGATATGTTGATAATTAATCCATCAGAAATCGAAATTGCACTGTGGTAATATTTTTTTTATTGGAACCCAGATATGTAATGACCCAATAATATAGAATTACGTTTTTCCATCATTGAATAGTAAAAACGAGTCAACAACACTCATAAAGCAAAGTCTTTGCACCACCAAGTCTTCGCCCATCTTGACAAACCTGTCCGTCCTCGTCCTCTGATTCACACCCATCTCCTCTCTCTTCCACTATTTACTCTTCTTTTTCCACCTAATCCAATATCACCACTCACAAGTTTTTCTCTTAGATTTTCACTTTATTTGACCATTCCACGCTCGTAACAAAGACGTTGTAGCTTTCCAAGTCAAAGTCCTATTTTCCGTGTTGCTTCTGCTTCTTCTTTTTCTTCTTCATACCCATTCTCTGGGTCACTTACTCGATTTTTAAAGTCTTCTAAGTCTTCGGTACTCGTTTTTCTCTGAGGTGGGTCTTCGGAATTCTGAAGCTTTTGATCCTTATGAACCAGCTTTTGATCGATGAACGTTTAGCTTAAACTTGGGTGGTTCTAAAGTTTTGATCTTCTGCAAGTTTCTTGTTTGTAAGTTTTACATGTGTTGTCTTTAAAATTGAATAGTGTTTTCTTTTTAATTTAATTCTAATGTTCTTATGCTTATGTTCCTGATTCTAGTTAATTCTGAATGGCAAATTAAGTTGATAGTTAGCCTAAAGGATAACTTTAGTTATTTTACTGTCGTATCTGTTCGTGTTATAATTCGGTCCAAAGTGGACATCTGCGTTAGCTTTCTGAATTTTGTATAACGGTTTTATAGAATTTATAAGATTTTGTCTGATTAAAGATGAAGCTTTGGGGAGAAGAAAGTAAAAGGGAAGATTTTTAGTGAGTGCTGTCAATGAAGTTGTTAACCGAACTGGTAGTATTTTCAAATCAAATTCGAGTCCATGCTGAGATGTCATGTTAGAAATTGCTGTCCTGTTGCAAGTAGTGTCCTTTATATGCCGAGTGAAACGGGCTCTCGTGAAGTTTCTAATTTTTGTGTTAACTGGTTCTTTCGTTTGTTTGTTAGGAGTTATGAGATTACATTTGTTATGGTGTGTGGAATGTTAATCCTGTTTACTCATATGTTGTTGTTTGATGGCTTCTGTTTCAGGGTATTGAATCATGGCAAGGCCATGGATGAGTTAAACTGGTTTTGACTTTGAAGGATTGGTGATTAGTTCAATATGGGATCAAGAGGATTGAGTGCTACAACTCTGCTAGTAGGCTTTTTCGGGTTTTGGCTTAGTAGCCATTTGAGCTATGCAGATCAAAAAGATATAGATTGCTTGCAAAAACTCAGGGACTCTGTTGATGATACTCTTGGTATCTTGAAAACATGGGATTTCAACAACCGGTCGCAAGGGTTTATCTGTAAATTCACAGGGATTCAATGCTGGCACGAAGATGAGAACAGTGTTCTTGCTATTAAGCTTAGTGATATGGGACTTAAAGGAACATTTCCTATTTCGCTTTTTAACTGCACGCGTATGACAAATTTAGATCTCTCGAGCAACAGTTTTTCTGGCAGTATACCAGATAATATATCGAAAATTATTCCGTGGGTCGCTACGCTTGACCTGTCTTCGAACAATTTCTCAGGCACAATCCCTAAGAGTTTCTCCAACTGTACCTATCTAAATGTGCTTAAACTTGATCACAATCGGTTCTCAGGTCAGATTCCTCTTGAACTTGGGCTTCTTGGACGACTTAAGACCTTCAGTGTTGCCAGCAATTCTCTAACAGGGCCAGTCCCTCGCTTTTCAAATTCTACGGTCAAGGCCGATGATTATGCAAATAATCCAGGACTCTGTGGTGATCCTCTACCTGCTTGCACGTCAACTGCAAAAACAAATAGTAAATTAGTTGTTGGGGTGGCTGTGGGTGGGGTGGGGACTGTGGCCTTAGCATTTGTTGTTGCAATGCTCCTTTTGCGTAGAGTGTCTGTGAAGAAGAAAGAGCGGGATCCTGAAGGAAATTTGTGGGCGAAGAGCTTAAAGAAAAGCAAGGGCGTCAAGGTGAGTATATTTAATGATTCTCTCAAAATCCATTTGATTGTTCTTTCTTCTTTTGATTTTTAAATTTTTTTCCATAATTGAGTCTTAAGAATTTTCTGCCAATGCAGGTTTCCATGTTTGAGAAGTCAATTTCAAAAATGAGGTTGGTTGACCTGATGAAGGCTACTAACAATTTCAGCAAAAACAATATAATAGGGTCAGGAAGAACGGGGACAATGTACAAGGCAGTGCTCGATGAGAACACTTCTCTTATGGTTAAGAGGTTACAGGATTCTCAACGCTCCGAGAAGGAATTCCTATCTGAAATGAATACGCTAGGGAGGGCTAAGCAGCGGAATTTAGTTCCTCTTTTGGGATATTGCATGGCCAAAAAGGAAAGGTTATTGGTTTACAAATACATGCCAAAAGGTTCACTGTATGATCGTTTGCATGAACTAGAGATGGTGAAAATGCTATGGAGTGGCCATTAAGGCTCAATATTGGGATTGGAACAGCACGGGGATTGGCATGGCTTCATCATAACTGCAATCCACGTATTATTCACCGCAACATCAGCTCTAAGTGCATCCTTTTGGATGAAAATTTTGAGCCTAAGATATCTGATTTTGGCCTCGCTAGACTCATGAACCCAATTGATACACATCTTAGTACTTTCGTGAATGGAGAGTTTGGTGATTTGGGATATGTAGCACCTGAATATGCGAGGACTCTAGTGGCCACTCCAAAGGGAGATGTTTACAGCTTTGGGATTGTGCTTCTTGAGTTGGTAACCAGTGAGAGGCCAACTCATATAAGTAAAGCTCCAGAGAGCTTTAAAGGAAATCTGATGGAATGGGTGACTGAGCTGTCCAACAATGCACAACTCCATGATGCAATAGATGAATGTCTACTTGGTAAGGGTGCGGATGAGGAGGTTTTCCAATTTCTTAAAATTGCATGTAATTGCATATCCTCGGTACCTAAGGGCAGACCCTCAATGTTTGAAGCATACCAGCTTCTAAGAGCTATTGGCGAGAAGTACAATTTCTCAGCTGGAGATGACATTTTGGTGCCAACAGATAATGGTGACACTGATTACTTAGAGGAGCTGATTGTTGCTAAAGAATGAGGAAAGTGTGGGTGAAAATTAGTATGGGTGAGTCTGGCAACAACTGGGGTATTAACTGCAGGTTTCCTCTATTGTATGTATGTATACTTCTTTAAGATTTTATAGATATTTTTTATCTTCCTTATGTTCGCTTTCAGAAACGCCATGTGTATTTATCATGATTTATTTTCCTTCGATCCTCTAGTTCGAGTAGTGGGGTGATTATTGCAAGTTAGGAGTTTGGACTTGGGTTGTATTAATATGCTTGTCATAGTTTTCTCTTAAGCAACAATGAGAATATGGTTTCAAATCAATTTTACTGGAGATGTTTTAGTGAATAAGTTTGTTGGTTGATATGTCCATGTTTGCTTTTAGATCATGAGATGAAATATTTTGCAATCAAGTGGTATTAGGTGTTGGGATTGTTTATTTTCATGTTGTTATTTGGATTACGGTTTGTTAATTCCATGTTAGCTGATTTTTGTGAAGTTTGGGATTGTTAAGCCATTGATGACACTCCCTTCATGCTTTGGACTTCTGTATAAAGTGGAATTTTTGGAGAATGATCCTGCGATGGTTACTTTTACTTATGATGTGCGTAAGATACTTTCAGGTTCTTTTGTTGTTTTATTGGTACTTTAGCTTTTCAAAATTATACACTAGAAAGAGTAAGAAGCATGAAGGCTGTGGTTGGTAATATCCCTGCTTCGTCTTGAGTTTTCGGTTCAGAGTACCTTACTTTTTCATTAAGCCTTTCCTGTTAAAGAAAGCTATGAAATGCAAACTTCCATGAGGAGCGGATTCATTTTGGAGCTTGAAGATAAAGGACCAATTGGATTTTGGGTGGTGAATGGCAGTTGGTAAGAGTAAAGCACAAAGCGATGAATCCATGTGGCAACAGGTACAATCTGCAAGATTGGCCTATTTACTTCCGACTTATCAGACCATTTTAAAACTAGAACAATCTAGGATCGCAGTTACGATGTTGTCTTTTTAACGAAGAGAGACAACATTGAATTGCATATTCACTGTGGAACAATATGGTACTTCTTAAGTAAGCAAAGAAAGTGAACATGATGGGTAAATGTCCCATGACAAATAAATATCAATTTGGTCTTTGGTTGGTCAATTACCTAGTTTAAGCCTTTCTTGATTTTTTAGCGAGCTTCCAATCGGGAAGCATAGGTCTCAGGAATCACGAGATTAAGGTTGATTTGGAGAAAGAATACAAGATTAGATCGGAGCTCTATACGTCATGTGTTTCTCGTTCTTAGGTTTTGTTCGGTTAACAGGCCAGAAGAGAATCATAACCTAATGATAGGATCTATTCCGGTGTTAGTAATTTCCACCCATTACATGGAAATGGTTAAAGTGAGTGGGAAATCTTAAGATAAAAAAAATCTTGATCGAAGCAAAAAGGTCTTTTTAAGGATGACAGATATTGAGGAAGTATAAATGAAATCCTTACCAAAATATGTGCTCTTATGAAAACACTCCAAAAACAAAGCATGATGAATTGATGATGATGATGGTTGGATAAGCTGCAAATATACCCACTAATATTTGCTTGATATGTTTTTAGCCCCCTTATTATTAAAATTATGTATTTAAGCCCCGATTTTTTTTTTTTTTAAAGTGCCTTTTGCGTATGAAGTAAACATATTTGGTGTATTTGCAACTCCTCTTCTTCTTCTTCTTCTTCTTCTTCTTCTTCTTGTATTTATATTTTAGCTTTAATAATATTATTATAAAATAGTTTAACATTTAATGTACTTAGGTTAGTAGCAACCAATATCAACACGAAATTTAATATAATAAACCAATTAACATACTTGGCCCTTTCCCAATGCTGCCAGTAAACGCAAATACACCATTGTAGAAATTGATTAGTCCACTAAGTGAAAGGAGGCAAGAGTAATCACTAAGATTATTGAAAGGAACATTGACTCATTCATTTCAAATAATATTATCACTAGATTTGGTGTTACTTGCATCTTAGTCATGGATAATGGAACCTAGTCTAATAACAAAAGGTTTAAAGATTATTGCTTTGATTACCATATTAAGCTAAGGAATACAATGGTAGCGCACCCTAAGGTTAATGATAAGTGAAAGCTATTAATAAGATCATCTTCAACAACTTGAAGAAGAAGGTCAGTGTCACCAAGAGAACTAGGTAGATGAATTGTCAAACATTATATGGGGTTACCGCATTATCCACCACACCTTAACCAAAGAAACTACCTATCGATTAGCATTTGGCACCAAAACTATCTACCCAATTGAATTGGAGCTCCCTCACCTATGTACTTAAGATTTAGATGTCAAGGCCAGCTAGATTGGACTGAAGGCAATCTAGATGCCACTAAAGAGATCTGCAGTTTGGTCAACCTAGATCAGCTACTTACTGGCTTTGAGTAGCAAAACAGCATGGTAATAAGGTTGAAAATAAGGTGTTACAACCTGGTGACCCAGTGTACATAAAACTCGAAGTGACCGGATCTCGCGAAGGGTAAGGAACTTAGCTTTGAATTGGAAGATTTAGTTAAATTAATAGAAAACTAGGGAAATGGGGCCTATTGACTTGAGAGGCTGGATGGTCAGCCTACCCATTGCGATTATAACGCAAACAATCTAAAAAAAATTATTTGTGTAATTTCATTGTATTAATATTAGTTTTGGTTAATGAAGTTTTATTTATTATTCTGTTCATGTGCAATTATGTAATGCATCAATCTGGTTCACGCAAAAATTATGCCTTATTCGATTGAATTCGTAAGCTCACATTAACAACTGAACTCTCTAACTCTTACACATGAGATGATACTATGCTTGTATGATCTGAAATTGGAAAGTGTTATCTTGTTTGTTCAACTCTCACTAGTGAGAGTTGAGGATTGTTGAATGGAGAGCCCTTTTTTTGCTCCAATTAGAGCCACTCTATGAACCTAGTCTCTAAAGGAAGAATCAGACAGGAACTTTACCCAAAAAAGCATCACTCCCCAAGTAGGTTGCTAGCTAAGCAAGTTATTGGAGCTTCTAGAAGGCAACGCTCCCCTTGCCTACAGATCCGCAAAGGTTGCCAGAAATAGTTAACCCTTTACCATTTGGCACGTCTATATTCTAAAGGATAACATAGCATCAAACCTCCATTATAAGTCATAGTGCAAGATCTGTTGTCTTTTTCCATGAAAATGGTAAATGCTATGTTGAATATGAGTCATCCAAGAAGTGTTTCAACTTTTCTAATGACTCGATATCTTTACTCATTTTCACCTATGAAAAACTCTTTAGACAAGGTAACTCGAAGAAGAAGAGATGGAGAAGAAATTTCAAAACAAAACTCTAAAAAGTGATGGTTTAAGAAAGACTTAAGCCCCCTATTTATAAGACTTAATCTGTCAAATGTCCCTAGACATCCAATTACTAGGAAACACTATCTTACGATCCATTATTAAGGGTTGCCACACAACCATATCTATGGAGTAATAATGGCATGGCACGGATCTCGAACTTTCTAAAGATATAGGGTACGAATATAAGGATATGAAAACACGAGCCTTATTTGGTGAATCCAACATTCTCTAGGCAAATCCTAATTGAATTTGATAACTAACCAACTTGAAACAACAAACATAAATAAAACAAAGCACAAATGCGAAAGAAGAGAGAATCAAAGACAAAACAGTAAAATATTTAATTCGTTATATTAAACAAGACGACGTACATCGATTATGGTTGACATCCTAACTTGGTTACATTGAAGTTCATAACACAAAAGTAGTATAAAATGTCAAAGTTGGGTTAACTCATTTAGCAAGCCTTAAGTCTCCTCTTACGCCTCAACACTTAACTTACTTAAGGGAATAGTGGGTTGATTGGAATGCCACCAAAGTTGGCAACATCATCCATTAGGTTGTCTATTGGTAGAACACCTCCAACACTATCACCTTGCTTCCCCTAGCCACTTACCTTAGTCAACTCCATTTGATTGACGTGAGACTTAGGATCTTCACTAAAGGGAACATCTATAAACCCCAAGGCTACACGACAACATCATCAACAAAGTTAACTTCCACTTGTTGGGTCGCTCTAGTGGTCTCTTCACCTCAATCAATATAAGCTTATCCATTGTCTCTAGCCTCTTCCTCTTCTTCTACACTATCCTCTTCTTCCTTTTCTTCCGCCTCTCGCTTAGCAGCCATCAAGATCTTGCTACAAGAAGACCAATCCACTAGTAAGTATTGAAAAAAACTCTTTATGCACAAAGTTGAAATTGGAAGGCTCCTTTAGCCACCCTTGACATCTCCAGTTTATAGTCAGTAATGACCTTAAATTCTTGCACAACCTACTCTTTAGTCGAATCAGAAGCTTGACTCCAACTTTCAGCTTGCTAACTAGGGCAATGTGATCATCTAACTCAAACTTCTGCCAAGTAACTTACACTTCAAGCTTTAATATTCAACAACAAAGCTACATTTACAATTGAGAGGCAGCTTAGCCTTTTCAGCAGCTACGACAGCTTACAAGGAATTCTCCTTCACTTTCTCAAGCTTCTTCTCTATAAAGTGGAAGCTGAATTACAAGATTTGGAATTTTGGCCACATATAAAAGATTGTGACATCATATTTCTAAGCTTGTACATTCTTGGTTGACAGATCCTTAAAGGTCTTCTTCGGTGAACAACCTAGTTCATTTTCTCCTAATTTGGCAATACTTCGAGCCTTTTGGTTTCCTATGACCAATAAGTTCTTATTTTAGTTGGTTGATTACAGTTACTAATATTAGTAGTAATCTAAACAACTAATGAGGAGAACTACCAATTTAAAATCCTTAGTTTTTATATTGGTGTCAGCTACCTTCTTCTTAACATCCTTAGCTTTCTATCGTATCTAATCATATAGTTCATGCATTCTTCTTTAGCAATTCTAGAGCTATTGCGGAAGACAATATGCCTCAAATCTTAAAAACTAGTTTAAATAAATGAGAAGAGCAGCATGAGGGTCTACGTCGTAGTATTCTATTTATGTAACATTGTTCATTGAATCCTTGTGGACCGTAGGCATGACGAAGAGTTAACCTTTTCCTTATGAGGCTCTATAGGCTCTTTCTTTGCATTTAGGGTAGGGACCATTATCATCGAACCAAGATCCCCATAATGATTTAGAGAATAAACCATCTATACGATCCGTTGGCCATACATCTCCTAATGATTGCATAAGCCCCGACCAATCTCTTGCTTATAACGTCAAGGACTTGGGATGTGGAGGCACTCAACAGTAGGCTTAGACTTCTTCCTTGGCTTAAGCTTAACAATAACCATAGCCTTTCATTTTTCATGCCTCTCAATATCATCTTGGTAGGCTGGGATTCGATCTATTCATCAAGAATCTTGAATGGAGGCAGAACAAGTCAGTTGACAACTAAATCTTTTGCCATGCTCTTCTTACTAACTGACTTCTTCTTTCTACTCTTGGGGATTGATACCTCCTTAGGATCAGAAGAAACATAAAATTCAAAATGCAAATAGAAGTACAACACCGGTAAGTTCTTGTCAAGTTTGAGTTAGGAGGGTCTCTCCTTTGCATGACACATTAGACGTTAATCTCCCCTAATAACGTAACTCGGTATGGTAAAGGAGATTGGGCAGTACCTTGGTCTTTATTCTCTATCTTCATAAAATATTCTCACGCCACAAGATGGGGACCTTTCTCCCTATATATCTTCACCATCTTCTTTGCATGAAAAAGACTAAGACCTCGCCTCCTCGTCCACTCCATGTATTGGTTAATCTCCTCTGTAGTCTCCCAATCATTGTTGCCAAGCTCCTTCAATGTTCATCCTAATATGCACCACCAGCTTTGTCCTATATCCAAAGTCTTTATAAGACCCGATGACAATTAATTTTTGCTTCTAGTTCTTGACAAATGAAACTGAGATTACATCTTGTGTTTATGGGTTTAAGACAGGCTTATCCACCCTTTGTCCTCCTTACATTAAGAAATAATGAGTCAACTATGGCGAGGACCTCCAAAGCAAGTTTTTACACAATGATTTAAAACAAATCAACAGTAGCAAAGAGTTTGAATAAAAATGGCTAAGGAACACCTAAAATAATCCTCCTTAAACCTCGAGAAATCACCCTCAAACCAAACTCTAGAAACTTAAGATAAATACAAACCAACTTTTGTAAATAATGGAAACCTATATTTAGGTTTGGGATAGCTAATATGGTATTCAGGGGGTGTTTCATAGAAAAAATGCTCTCTCTCTCTCTCTCTCTCTCTCACATTCTTCAATGTTTGACCCGATTAATTAGCTCAAAGCCTGTATGATTTTCTAAAGGCATTTCATAAATATTGACTGCATTTAAACCATTCTCATCATCATTCTTATTGCGATCCTCATCAAGAGATATGATAAGAGAGTATACATTGATCTCTTCATCGATTGCCCGATTAGGCACATTGCTTGATGTTTCCATCATCACTTCCTCTTGACTGACATTTGATACCACTACTACAATTGTTTAGGGGGCTACACTCACACAAAACTAACTTATTTAAGAATTGCAGATGAACTACAACTCTAAAGATAATATGAATGCCTATTTAATTGTTTGAAGGAATACAAAAATGCTTAGAGAAATTTAAAAGCACGAGACACAAGAAAATTGGGAGTAAAGGTGCAAAAAGGTTTGATTTGGACGAAAAGAAGGGACTTATAAAGATATGGATCACAACGTAATAGTTTGCAAAATCATGATCGATGTCATTTCTCAACCTTTGCATTCTTCGTAGACCAAACCCAATGGCTACGAATCACTAACATGATGTGGTGCATACAAACATGTGTAGACATGATATATGCATATCTAATTTACACCCAACACACATCGCCCATAACGCTTCATGCAAGAATTTGAGAATGAAAACTTCTTCTACATGATAAACCTTACAATAGGTTTTTCTAATTAGAATTAGCAATGAAACTATAATTCATATAACTCTGCACTAACCGTCCGAACAACTTGCTTTTGTAACAAATTCAACATGCTATGCTCTTACCTAAATCTAAAACGCATAACTTGATTGTGGAGCCACATGCAAGCTAAAGTTCTCTCCAAAAACATGGTTGCTTATCTGCACCTACTAGGGTTCAAATTGTTTATATCAAGGCTTACCTCCATGATTGTTCGACTACTCCACTAAATCTTCCAAATGCAACAACTTGATAGCTGACTTGAGAAGCTTTTTTTAAGCTTACTCTATTTGTTAACTCCTCGATAAGGGGGATGATTATTGATGGGTAAGGGCTCCTCAAACTCGACCCAACTTGGTTAATGCATTGTATAACCTAGTGATTCATTAGTTGGCCTCCAAATTAGGCTTGATCACCTATAAGAAGGCTAAGCAAATTAATGCAATGACCAATCTACTCAACTACAAGTGTTATATTTAGCTTGTAGCTACTCGGCTTAGACAATGCTAATCTATTCCCTACATTGTTAGGAAGTGGCTTGGTGGTTTAGTATCCATTACTTTTGCGATGTCCACGTGCTCTACTAACTCTACAAACTTGCGATCACTCAGGTAATAACTTATCACGACTCTCTTATTAAAACAACCTCGAGATGTTCTTCAGTGACACGTTGATAACATCTAACTAATATTTTACTACTTTATTTACTTATCAACCTTAGCCATGGTTGAAAAATCAAGATTTAAACATACAATTCTACGAGTTTGTGATTTAATGTGCCTTTTCTTAATTAAAATAAATGCAAAATTATTTAGGTACAAACTTTAGGTAAAATTATGAATTTAAAGTATAATAGTCATCTACGATTTTACCGATTTTGCACAATTTTACTGACTTTGTACATTTTAGCGAATAGCAGTTTGACAAGCATGTCTAGTATTATACTGACTTGACTAGCAAAGTGGCCTCACCAAAAATCCCCCCAATACCCACTAACGTGTTCTTATTTTGCAAACTTAATTTGTTAAGAGGTTCGTATACAATCTACTCGACTAGTAGAATTAAGGCATCAACAACCCCAAAAATATAGCACCTAATAAAATAATTTGCAAATGATCATACAAACTTTTTGACCATACTCCAAAAATTTCAATTTATGTATAACAAACTCCCTACGCTTACATTCATACATGGCCTACCCATAAGCCAAACTTTTCAAACTATATTAATAACAATAAGAATTCCAATACAAACAACTACAATCCTAAACAACTTTTCAAAAAAACCATACACATGCTCCAAACTCTTCGGCCATAACAACTCATCAACAAAACCTTATATGTACTCTAAACTCCCCAACCTCAACAAATTCGCATCAAAATTAACAAATAGTGAGATAATAACAAGTTAAAACATTAGTAAAAGAAGGCATGAAAAGTTTCTTTCATAGGTCCATTATTAGCATAAATATCGATTATGCACAAAATAATCATGAGACCAAAGTGGGGAAAAAAAAAAAAAGAAAATCTATGGGGCAATCTTCTTTATCACTACGTAAATACCCTTTGATCATCAAGCTATAATTGCACCATTTGATCATATTTAGCTGTGTGATATGTGAGATGTCTCAACCTATGCCTAGTAAGCTATAAGAAGAAGCCATGTGCGATGGAATTGGAGCAAGCTTAACCTACGTGAGCATGAATCCCACTCCTATGTTATTGTTATGAGCTTCGAGTTACCTATTATGCATTGTAAGAGGAATTTGAATGTAGTGTTTAAGCTCCCCCTTAAAGGTGTTTTAGATGGCACCAAGGACAATGTAGAAAGAACTAGTTCATGATACTCCAATGTGGTGAAAGTAGGAGGTGTGAGATGATATGTCACTGAAAGGGTGGATTATCTCCGATGTCCACATAGACACATTTGCAACCTTCCTCGACCTTATCCTTAACTCTATCCCCTCATGCAACCTCCCTAAGTTAGCAATGTTGATGGTGGGTCATCACATCCAACATCATTGGTCATGGTAGTGCTGCATCATTCAACGTGATAACACTAAATTGACAAATCACCATCAATATCACTTGTTAGGGCTGTGCAGAATGGAGGGAAAAAAACAATCGAACCGTGAATCAAATCAGAGCAAACTGATTCACACTGAAAGTTTAGTTCTTTTTCAAAATGGTTCAATTCGAGGGTCTAATGAAT
This sequence comes from Combretum micranthum, assembly GCA_024138025.1. Taxonomy (NCBI): domain Eukaryota; kingdom Viridiplantae; phylum Streptophyta; class Magnoliopsida; order Myrtales; family Combretaceae; genus Combretum; species Combretum micranthum. The sequence continues at coordinate 221,857 of JAMXBD010001811.1, read as the reverse complement.
GGTTTACAATTTGGTTCAGAATCTTGAATCAAATCACATGATTTGTACCAAACCAAACCATTTAGCCTTTTTATTTTTTATTTTTGGAAAAATTAAAACATATTTTTTCTCTTTTATTTTTTTAATAAAAAAATTTAACTATTTTCAATTTTTTACTTAGATATGAGCCATTCATGATAATAAACTGAAAACGGTCAGATCATGTATTGATTGTTGTGATGTACCTACAAATAAGATAATTTTTAGATTTTAAAATTTTGTGTTGTGGATATTCATATTATTTTTTTCTTTATCTTACTAATTAATTCACTTCTATTACTTAATTATTCATTTATTTATATAATTGATAATTGTTAATTAGAAATATATAACAAATTCATGACAATAAAATTAGAATGGTTGGATCATGTATATTATAGCAATCTATCTACAAATAAGATAATTTTTAGATTTTAAAATTTAGTGTTATGAATATTTTTTTATTTTTCCTTTGTCTTACTAATTAATCCACTTCTATTACTTAGTTATTTATTTCTTTATATAATTGATAAAATGTTAATTAGAAATATATAACAAATTAAAATTTACATCTCATATTAGGACAACAAACTCTCATTTTGTCAAGTCTCGTATATCTTTATAGTTCAATATGATTATAATTTTATAATGATGAGATCTTATCTCCACTAAGTTTTATATATTTATTTAGGTAGATAATTAATTTCAAATATTATTGTCTGTATTTACATTAGTAAGAAAATATATATAATTAAAGTTTTTTGATAAAATTTCCCTATTTAAAAAAAAAATGGTACGACAACAAACCAAATCGTACCAAACTACTTTTTTCTCATTTCAAAAATACCATACCATTTTGTTAGGTTCAAATTTAAAAGAAAATTTCAAACCATAATATATGATTTGATTCACTTCGAAGGCCAAATCGATACAATTCTGCTTGTGCATACCCCTACTACTGACCCCTCGATCTACTTCTTAAAAGAATAAAATATTATAGGAAAGGCTATAATAATTATTTTAACCCTCCAACAGCCTTATTTATTATGTTGTTTTCATACCAAGTAAACAATGTTGAATTAATTCAATCAACTTAGTTCATGTGGTATAGTTAAAAAAATCCACTTCTATATGATATTTAAATTGTTTTTAGCGATACGCATTCTTTAATTATGCTGCCACGCGCTGCTTTATAAAGATTTCTTGATTTTAAATTTTTTTTTTTTTTTTCATGTTCGCAAAAGATCCAATAGTTAAACGGCTTCCAAACGATATGTCTATGCGCCACATATCCTATCTATATCCCCAGGGCCAAGGTCGTATGGGCTGGATTCAAACCTATGTACTACTTCAAAACCAGCTCTCCCCGACACCCTTCTCTTTCTCGTTCTAAACCACTCCATAAAATTGGGTGACGCTAACCATAATTCCAATCATTGATTGGGCTTACCACACTCCTTTTCTTTCATATGTCGTGTAAAGACAAATACATCAAATAGATTTAAGCCTTTTTATTTTATTTTATATATATATATATATATATATATATATTCCATTCATAACCAATGCTCTTATTTATCTCATTTGAAGATATAGGTACCTACAAGTCAAAAGTCAAAACGAAACCACCGCTAGCCCAATAGTACTATTACTAGTATTACCCTCATCATACATTGACGAGGCAAGCTGCTACTACTACTAATAATAATACAACGAAAAGGTACTATAAATTTAAACTCTTACAATCAAATTTTGAAAAAAAAAAAAAAAAAAAAGTTATGAGACCCCTGCTAACACTTGTTTTCGGCCCCCACCTTATGGCCAAAACGAAAATCCCTTTTTGCACAATCCACCAAGCAAGAGCACATCAACAACCTAGCTCTAGTGATCATTTGGGAACATTTTGCTTGCAAATATAACCACATAATATTAATAATGACATACAAGTTCCACCATGCAAGTCCTGCAACACCAACCAGACACAACTGCCATCACTCAACAGCAGTAAACAATTACAAAACTTCCTAGCAATCCTGATGAAAGTAGGTCAGAAATTACTTCAACAAGAAAAGACCAGAACATCTGAAAAACCAACCCACGAGCCACGGGTCAAAGAAATTGCAAATGAACAGAGATTCATATGTCTTTTGAGTCTTTGACCAGGCAATGACTACCCAAGGCAACTAAGTTCTACATAAATCTGTAACTCAGAAATAAAAATAGAATTAGTCTATCTGTGAATATACAACTGCACTGCTAAATGATTTATCGATTAGGTTTTGAATCGTGGGCCTGTGACTAAAAGCACATGAACTCAGTACAAGAACACAGTGGCATAAGTCCGTGTATATCAAGTGAGACCAAACATAAAAAGAATCTCATATTCCAGCCCATATTAATGGCCATACAAAGAAGAAGTCCAAATGTAGAGTCCCGATAAGAACATGAACAGTTTAATCACATTAAGTAGCATGTATACAAGATTAAGGTAAAGGCAATTCCATTTCTTGGAATTTCCCGTCAGTAACTCAAATCAGAAGCAGCAAAGATCAACTCAATCAACTATGTTCACTTTCTTCATAACAGAATAGGACAGTAGTTGCATTACCAGATTTGCTTCACCTCAATGTGGCAACACTAAAAATGAATAGAATAAGTTAGTTTCCTACAATGATAGGGGAAGAGATAGATGTACACATCCCCTCATAAACACCTTGTTTGTTTTGTGATCTGGTTCTGGCTAAAATACACATCTATGGATTGGACATCCAAATCCCAGAAACAATTATACAATGTCAAATTGCTAGACATTGTTTGCAAGACAAAATGGCAGGAAAGATTAGTTTCAATCATATACCAAATCCCAGCTACAATACAAAGTTCCATCAGCTACTTATAATACCTCAAAGTGAATATTCTTCAAAAGAAAATTCAGATCCTTCACATTTCTTGTCAATTTTGCAGTCACTCTGCATAAAAAAGGAGATGCACTATGAATGGAAAAATTTACCCTTTATGACATGATACATCAGAGATCTTTTTTCTGTAAAATTAGTTCTCCTAAAGTCCTTAGCATTATTTCTCATCGTGATGCAGATGCAATAATTTACTAAAACCAAGATATATGTACGAAACAACCAGAAATAAAAGGGGACACGTGTTGGACTCACACTGAAGAGTCAAGCCTTGCAGATTCATATGCCAATGCAAAATACCATCAAAACCAGTAACAGAAATAAACATGACATGCTGACATTATCTGGCTAATGAAACAGTGTATCAAAGTTTAAAAAAATACGAACAATATTCTCATAATTCCACTTTTTCAATAGTAATCTCCACACTCGAGCAAAGGTTCTGTATATGAACTTGTCTATACATGCTGACCACATTTATCATCTTGTTTTATCCCTTGAGCAAAGATTAGAGTCAAGAAGCTAGTTCTTGATAGGCAACAGAAGTTGGCTTTTGTACATCATTCCCAGAACCTCTATTTCAACGTAAGTGTTTAACTTGTCATTTTTCAACAGTATGGTACAATGGCTCAGCAGAAAAGGGTCCACAAATTAGAAATGCATATGAGAATGCGGCCAAAGAATCTTTTTGCCTAATTTATGGAAAAGAATTGAGATACTTTTAACATGATTATTGCAAGTCATTCTTCTCCTTTATTTACTAATAACTTAAGTTGTTTGCAAACTAATCAAGTACATATCCAAACCCTTGGACAAAGTTGAAAAATCAAACAAAATCCTGAGTTTCCTACTTTATAAACTGCTCAATGCCTTTCCTCCCTATCTGAAATACAATTTCTTCCATGACTAAAGGCTGCTACAAACCACTAGGGCTTCATGCCTGCCCCTGACCAAACAGTAATTCTCGAAATGGAAACTTTAATATCCTACAGAGATGCCTGGTGCTCATGATCAGCACCGAGCAAAATTGTCATCCCCTGATGAAGTGTCCACTTCATTTTATATGGTTGGACTCGGATCCCATACCCATAATCATGTCATGTTGGTGGCAATACAGTGTGGCATGGGAAATGGAAGTGTGTTTTTTGGGTAATGAAATAAAAAATTTTTTGTGCAAGGGAAATGGAGTCGTCCTGGTAATAGAGCCCACAGCAAATATGTCCCTCAGATTCATAACCACTTGTCAGACCGATCATCCCTCAGATTCATAACCACTTGTCAGACCACTAAGGCAGCTCAACCTTTTCTTACACAGATGATTTTAGGAAAAAATGTCATCACAAAATTGAACTTATCTAAGTGCCACAATTTTTCAATTTTAATAAACATCTACTATATTTTGGGACATCTTAATGATACTGCACACTTCCCAAGAAGTAAGAAATCCCAATGATAAGCCCTATATTTCCCATAAATCCAAAAACAAAGTTAGGTGCAAGTATTCTTATTTCAACAATCACCAATGTCACTACACCATTGCAGTCTTCCTTATCAAAATAATTTGACACAAAAACAGCGTTCAGATTTCAATATACCAAAAAGCAAGGAAAGCATACTAGGGTTATCTAACGGTAAGCAATATTTTTCTGAAGTCAGATAATTTCAAGATCTAGAATATTCTATCATCAAAGTAGATTTACAAAGCTAAAAATGAGCTTTTGTTAATTGGTCGGAGGAGTTTCAATTACTATATCCACACAATCATTCATGATTACTACTAACAATGAGGTCATAATTTTTAGAAGGAGGAACATTTTTGGGGGGCAAATAGTAAGTAAACATTTCTATGCCGGATACCTGCTTCCAAAGAATCTTTGGATATGATTCTAGTGAACTTCATGGAGAATGTTTAGAAGTCATAAAAAACCAAGCATTTATTTCATCATGAGATGACCAGCGTAGATGAGAAAATAGCAGGCATAGTTGTATCAACGCTATGCAAAAATGGTCGATACCTGAAAAGACAGTCTAATGAAGCTAAATGTGGCCAGAAAATCCCTAGGTAGCATGGTAAAATAGCATACAGCTGCCTGCTTTTATAAGAGAATCAAGCTACATGGAATCAAAGTTGCAAAGGGGAAGAGATTATGGAAAACCAACTCAAAATCAACAATTCAAATAGCAGCATCAAGGGGAGTTATTATAAAAGAAAAGAGAACAGAAATATATCCAGAAGCTAAGTTTACTCTTCAATCAACTATGCAGAATGTCAAAAGAATGTCTCTACTTGCAGATATGTCAAGAGAGCAGGATCTATACTCATTGAAATGGAAAACAACTACATAGGCATATCTAGAGAAATTGAAATGAAATTGTAGATGCATTGCAGTTACATGTGTACCTTAAATAATATGATAAGAGAAAAATCCTTCGAAAGTCTCACTACCAATATCTGAAGACAGTACAGTAAATACATCACACCATCCTACTAGCCAGCAACTTTTATGGCGCCAACCTCATCAAGTTTTGCACTTTTATGCTGCAAATAATCAGTAAGGACATCATAATAAACAACAAAGAATTGTTTAAGAAGATGGGAAACTCATGCTGACATATAAAAAATTCCAGTTCTGAAAAGTAAACCGCAATCACTATACCCAGTACCTTACTCTTCTTGTGTCTGTGATCATTAAGATCTTCATCACCATCATGCTTCCTTTTCTGTCACCATATTCAAAAAAGATATCACCAATTGCTGTCTCATGTATACCAACATTGCTATTAATCAATAAACCTCTTAAACTTTGACAATAATTTGTCATTACCTTTACAAAGATAAGGATTTCCACATCAAAGAGAAAATTAGAAAACGAGTCAACAGATTCAATTATACTCATTCTGATTCATGACTTCACACAACTTAAAAGTGCAGTAACCGTTAGTGATATGGGTCTGTTTGGATTGTCTAATATTTATTTGTATTAGATCTGTATATATAACTTATTTGTATTATATCTATATCATATCTATTTGGTCTGTTTATAAGTAAAACTACCAGTTTTTTATCGATATTTGCTTGAAAATAATACAAATATGATACCAAAATAATCAAAATATGATAAAACAGACAGACCTATAATAAAAAATGAAACTAAAAAGGAACGCTATATCTGAATAGTGAATATATAACAGACATAGGCAGCCATGCCAAGTACTACAAAAAAAGTACAGAAAAATTCACAACCTGCAAAATAATTAAAGTATCACACTGCAACACATACAAGGATCAAACAGATTCACATGTTCAGATTCAATGCACCGTAATAACCAAACACAAACAGGCCCCCACCCTCCCCTCTCTCCCCTCCTTAGCATCAGTCTTTAGTCAATTCCATTTCAATTTTTAGCAAACCAAATTCTTACTCTCATCATGTCTATGATATTCCACATCACTCCTCTCACTTCTGTGTCAATCTGCAACTGCAAGCTCTCCTCTCACTCCTAGCCTATATGAAAGCATTTTCAGTCTCTCCTCCCCATTCTTTTTTTACCCCCTCCAAATTTCTCGGATTGCTGTATTGCATGGATATAAAAAAGTGGATGTATGAATGATCCCGGTGAAACTGCCGTTAATTTTTCTTGTAAGTACTATTCATTTTGTTTCTGTGTCAGTTGTTTTGGTTGGAATTCTTATTTTTTTCCCCAACTGTTTGCGGTTAGGCATCAATTGTTATCATAGTGTAAGATACTTTTGAAGAAAATCCAAGTCAAAATTGGTATTAGAACTTTTAAGTCAATATACCCTCCCACTTCCATATCTGCATGCGTCCCTGTCCATATGCATGCACTACAAGTGTCTGTCTTCCCCATTTTTCTCCCATTTAATGGGATTTCTACACAGCACAGGTCAAGATACATTAGAGTGGATGGTATAATATAAGTCAAAGTTTCAATTGGTTTTCTTGTGAATATTATACTTATATCCCTAATAGGAAACTTTAAGGTGTGAGATTTCTCTTAAAAATAAACATGAAAAATTTTGGTATTAAGTTTTTTTAGGTCGGTATGATAAATAGCAATGAAGAAGGATGCCATAAATTAGCAATAATTTATTTTTAATATAATACTAATGTACAATAAAGTTTCTTAACCCCAAATAGTGTAGCCACCAATATCCTGCCCAATCATATGTTAGTATGATAAAAATTCAATGATGAACCGTTTTTTTATTTTTTTAATCATTATCATAAATGTGACCATGCAGGACACAAAAAGCAAGATGAATAAATGACAAGGACACTCCATCTTGATTTATTAACAGATATGAGCCAGCTTTGGCTCAATGCTGGTTTATAAAAAAGAATGGTCATCATAATATAATCTTGTTCATACACTTTGCTGTAAGAATATAATATAGTCAAAAGAGAGAGTTCTATTAATTAACATAATAACTTACGCAAATACTGAATACTAGACCTTGTTCATAAGACGAAGGTGTTTTATCAATTCTAGATACTAACCAGATACAATTAAAATACAGATAAAATATACGTGCACGTCAACTATAAATAAGACAGATATGAAAATCAGACAATCAAAACAGACCTATATTAGACAATATTCTCTTTGACATGCTTGAGATTAACATAACTTTGCTTGAAAGACTTGGATTCAGCACATCATAATAAAATGACAACCCAGTAATTCACACAAGGTTTTTTTTTTTTTTTTTTTTTTTAAGTTCAGTCTCCACCAAATGGTAAGGAACCCTCTAAAAGTGGCCACATGCAACTTAATGCAGCATGTACACAGATCGTGTGGCTGTGTTTTTTTCACTACACACAAAGCAACATAAAGCTTGAAATCTCTTGATCTCTAACCTTTTCATGGTGTTTTTTTGAGGGATCAATACTAGAATCATGATGGCCAATTTTCTCCTTCTTCTTCTCTTTGTCTTTATCTTTATCTTTGCTTCGATCTTTGTGGCGGTGTTTATGCTTCTTATGCTCTCTATCTTTATCTTTATCCTTATCTTTATCTCTGTCTTTATGCTTTTTATGCTTCTTATCCTTATCTTTTGATTCACTTCTTGATTTTCCTGAAATTGTAGGCACACCTTTATCTGCCTACACAAAGAGAATCAGACCAAATAAGCTGGTAGCATAATATGGTAATGAAAAACAGCACCTTAAGTATGCTGACCACCTGAATGAACAGTTGGCCAGGAATTAACAATGAATATAAAACAAGCCAATGCAAAAGTAAATGGAAAATATCTTACAGGAGACAAATCAACAGGAGCAGTTTCTCTAAATTGAAAAGCTTCTCTAAGAGTGTCTAGGTCAAAAGGCTGTATGCGAAAGCTAGAATCTCTGGCACTAGATGTATTCTGAAGGAGCTGATCCAGTTGCATCCCATCTCCTTTCCTGATTTCTGTGTCTCCAACCACATTGTGAAGATAATGGGTGTCAGAGATAGCTAAAGGCAGTGATTTCTTGCAGAAAAATTCATGGTGTGGCAGCAACTTGAAATGACTAATAAGATCTATGGCACCAGTTAGTTCTCTTGGTCCTGAAAGTAAGGCATATGTCACAAGCAATAGAAAGGTAAGTCAACTTAAATGTCACAATGGTATCTGCAAGAAGAAATCTTCTCATAAAGCCTAAATTCCACTACAGCCCTAGGAAAGGCCATAAGACCAGATAAAGCAATCTGTAGCAACGTGCAAAATTTACATAACTTCTTTTTTTTCCTTCTTAAGCACACACTGCTGCATCCTACCAATACCATAAAATTACATTTTTCAATTATTTAATGCCTTATGTAATCTTTCAAATTAAACAATAGTTGAAACTGCCCAATTTGCATGTGAACAAAGAAGAAAGATCCAGTGTGAAAGAAATGAAAAATAGATAAACACACATGAAGAAGTTTATTACACAGAACTCATCCACCAAGATGCCACGTCTTTTTTTTTTTTTTAACACATAAAAATTCACATATTTCTTTCCATGGCAGATGTTAGTGCAATATCTAACACACGTAAATGACAACAATAATGCAAAATCATATGTGCGATAGCAAATAAGGGTGGAGCGATCAACTTTAGCAGGACATTTCTAATATGTTTCTCCATCATTATAAAAAATGTAATACCACATCAGAAAAGAAATAAACAACCACCAGTCCCTCCCTCCTCCTCACCCCACAACAACCCCCACCCAACCCCCCTCTCCCCTCTTTTTCCTTCTATTTAACAAAATTAATGAACCAGCTTTATATGTTACCTTTCCCAAAATTCTTGCCTTCTGGATCCATGTATCAATCTCTTGTGATGCAGACCACCATTATCAACTGCAAATTTCAAATGAAATCATCATTCGTAATTGAGAACCATAAAATTTTTTCAGATTGTCCTATCCAGTCCAGTCAGATTTGACATACAACTAACAAAAAAAACACAATTTAAATTAATCTGACACACAAATGCACTTTTCCAACTCATTTTAGATAAGGATGGCTATCTATTAAATTCCGACTAATAAGGCTCACGATCATGTTAGTCACAGAGGTTCAGCCCATGCTCTACTATTTGCTTGAGAGGGAGAAATGTAGACATCACAAGGAAAGGATAAAAGCTCCTTGTGCAATCACAATATAAAATTAACAAAAATAAAGATGTCCAATCTAATTGGATTCTTTAACAATAGACATCCCCTTAATAAACGCAACAAAAAAATTTACAAAAAACGGCTTGTGTTTTGACTCTTTTGCTATTCCTTGACTTGTGTTTTTCTTTTAACAAACTCATTTTACCACAAATCACACGCAGATTCTCACAAAACCATAAATTAGGCACTTTAAATCTCTCTATAATTTAGAGTTTTCTCATGTGAACCTTCTTTATGCAAAGTTTAGAAATGAAGAAAGGGATTCGGAGCATCCGATCAAGGATCTTGTTAGAGTCTAAACATGATTTTGGAGGGTCTTTTGGAGTTTATCACATGGAATTTCAATGAAACACTTGGTGATTGCAAGATGGAAAAGAATACAGGTCATGCGTTTATTAAAAGGAAAAAATTACGATTCAATTGGTTGCAAATGTGATGAAACATAATCCATATTTTGTAATGTTCCCTAAAACACAAGTGTGAGTACAGATCCTAACAAATTTAAAATTGTTAGAAGTGCAAATCCTAAGGTAGAGGATGCCAAATTATTTATGATGTAGATTATAGAATCTGATGTACAATACCTTCATTTGTTGTGGATACAGTGGATACCTAGACATAACCAATCAAATAGTTAGAGTAAATCTGCAAGAGTATGGAATTATTCTTGCATGAGTAATGTCATCGCACAATCTGCCACGATTACCTCTGATTCTGATCACTTATCTCTTACAAGTCAGACACTCATTAAACCCAGTTTTGAAGGATCCTCAAATATAGGGGCAGGTCATAATGGAGGGCATCACCATGGAAACATCCTTACTATGATCACTACCATCATAAGGCTTATTCGGGATACTTTTGGTCCATATTTGGATGTCCAAATAGCATAAAGGATGATTAGATAAGGATTAGGTTTCTTCTATATCATTATCTGTTTGATAATATAAAGAACAAGTGTCTTGACATTACTACTATATCCAATATATGTTAGCACGCCTTCATTGGATCTTGAATTTATAAACATAACTGCCCTTACATGTACAACTGGTGTTATCATCTATTATATCTATTACATGGAAAACTATAATATTATATACTATCCATATAAACTATGGGAGTATGAATTAAGGCCCTGTTTGTTTTGACCAGGAAACAGTTTTTTTTACTATTTTCGTTCGTCTGTTAAGCTAAAAAAATATTCTTCTAAGTGGAAAATGTTTTCCCTTCCTTAACATTTCTTTGGAAACAATTTAAACTTTTTAAAAGGAGAAGTTGCTTTCCGACCTACTCTCCACAATAAATAACACTTTATTTACACACTATGTTTTGTTTTACTTAAAAATTAATTTCAAACACCAGCAAAGTCTTTTCGATACATTATTACAATATATAACCAACACACAAAAACATGTTATTTTCAAGAAAATATATTTGATGGAAAACATTTCCTATTATCAAGAGATTTTCCTTAAAACAAATGGGCATTAAAAAGATAATATATTTTATAAGAATATTTACAACGACATGTATAGCATGAGACATACAATATTAAATAAGAGAAGATAAAAATTATGTTAATGCATTACTAACATATATAAATATATATATTAACAATATAACATCATATATGTGTGTGTGCATGTGTCTGTATAACATTACATATGTGGCTCTTTTATTGTACATATAATTATTACTAAAATTTATATTGTATTTTAAATGTCATATAAAGCGTCTACAATATATTATATGGTGTCATATCAATTTCATATATTAATATGGATTATATTTCAAATAATATGAAAGGGAAAGGTACATATTGTACTTTTTTTTTTTTTTTTTTTTTATAAATCAAGGAGATTTTACACCAGCCTTATCTCAAACCTAAGGCCAAATAAAAATATAGACTATAACACACACCATATCCCAGATTACAATATCCTTAGTACATACCAAACGCATGATAGGATTATTCTTATTCTATCCAAGGGCTTTATCTTGACCACCAAACATAGCCTTAGAAATTTGCATGAATATCCTCCTCTGGCTCATGACATCCAGACAAGCAGTTTTGACCAATTCAGGCTGCTTCAAAATTGGGGTTTTGACAAGCCATGTACAGTCTATATCTAGATAGTGAAGAAACATAGTCAATTATTGTTACTCATCACAAGAGTATATGCTAGGTTCCTGTAAATTTAGAATATATAGTAACCATATACTACTACTGCAAAATACAATTAACCATGTATTCCTACCTTATGTCTTGCCTAAACTTCACATCAGCATTAGTTTGTTGATTCCAGTGCAATTAATTATCGTTCAGGTATACTTCTCAGTTTCATACATTATTATGTTTTTCATTTTACCCATGTCTGTCTCTTATATGCTCCTACTTCAAGCATCATTGGCATGGTACTATCATTCCCTATCATCTTCGATATGTTGTGTGATAGTCAACTCTCCACCTCTAAAACATGTTTATTGTTTAGTTGAAATCCCCCCTTTTTTTTTGGGACAAATTTTAAAAATGAGAACCCAAATGGTGGAGAACATGGATCCTGTGAGTTTTATTACGTGGAGCAGGCACTTTCAATGCTCCATATTCTGCTGCTATTCGGACCTCACAAAGATGAACAGTTGACTTGGCCATACAATCCTAAAGATACGTTGCCTATGTAAGCAAAGTCACATCTCCTATTTTACCCAAAAAAAGTCACATCTCCTTTAGATCCAAAGACGATAAACAAAGTCTGTCCATTATTTAGTGCACTGTTGTGAAAAAACAAACAAATGTGCAGGCCTGCATCTTTCCATACAACAAAGACAATGCCCCAACAGTGCATTAAAAATCTTGGTTCACCGACTTTTCCATGAACTGTTCATTCCATTGGTTGCTCGTACCTTTTGTTGTTTGTGTTTTCACCATCTGCTGTCTTTGAGGGTTGACAATCTCAATCAGTGTTCCACTCACCTAGTGTATAATTTGTTTGTTTGGTAGTCTCCTTTTTCCAGACGATAATGTCACATTTCATATATTTTGTAGAAAAGGAAAGATACTATAGAAGTAACGACCTGTTGTATAGACACAAGATAAATACAAGAAAAATACCTAGAACATTGATTAAATAACCAACAATTTATGACCGACTCTGCCAATTCTACATCTTGTCTTGATTTAATTCTAATGAGCTATCAAAACTAAGGGGACAAAAAAGAGGATTCACAATATTGATGTTGTTAAAGCTCTATTACAAACGAATACCTGAATATGCTTGAAATTAGAAGGTATAAATATCATGGTAGTAGTAGTCTTAATAACAACGTTGGCAATGATGCTGATGATGACAACAATGATGATGGTGATATGAGAGTTGGTGGTAGTTTTTATGATGATAACAATGCAGCTAAAAATTAATATTTTATCATAAAGTTGTATTTTATCATTGTAACATAAATTGCAATATAACTTATATTGGCACATTACTATCTTTATTTAAATTTAAGCATTGACATAATAATCTATGCTTGATTGTTTTACAATAACTTGTATTTTTATCAAAACTAATGCTGAAGTTATTGTTATACAATTAACTTATAATCATTATAAACATATTTGCAGCTTTTCAAAGCTAATTTATACAAGCTATGGAAAGTTACATTAGTACGTGGTTAACGTTTCAATTCTATAGATCCTTCAGTGATTCTAGATAGAATTACAAATTTGACAACCTTAATTCCCAGGCTTACCATTTGATAAAATTATAACCAAGCTTCCTTAGGAAAACCCAAAAGGTAGACAATACATATACCTGGGCAACCACAAAGGAGTCCTTTTAAGTGCTATGGATCATGCCACAAGGATATTGAATTACCATTTCCCACTTATCACTTGAACATGATTAGCACTTCATGCCAACACCACAATGCATTACCAGGATTCTAGCATTCCATGAACTTTCCTCCACAAGCATTCCAACTTGAGCCAGCTAAGCCAAAGAGAAATTCAAATCTGTACAAAAAGTACCAAATATGCTTCCACTGTCTGGCTTCATTCCACATTATTACATCAAGGATACCCAAGCCACCTTCTTCCTAGGTACAAATGTCTTCAAGCCACTTTTGCCTTAGCCCTATCCTCATCATTTCCATTCTATAAGACATTTATCATTTTCAATATATTATTTAAAAAAAAAAAAGAAAAGAAAAAGGAAGCAGCAGCAGCTTCAAAGGCCATAATTTGATTCAGCTATATCTTCTCCACAAGCTATTGAAAGTTGATTTACAAGGCTTCATCGAAGAAAGTGGCACACAAAAATACCGCATCAGAAATTCACCAATGGGAAACCCCAACAATTATAAGATCTCCCTCTCTCTCTCTCTCTCTCTCTCTCTCCAATGGAAAACCCCTCCCTCCCTCCCTCCCTTTGTCTCTCTTGGTGGTGGTGGTAGTGGGTGGGTAGGGGGGTATAAATGAATCTCCTTAGAAAAATGAGACTTGTTGAACCAATCTAATCTATTGCTCTTACCATTCACCAGACACATTGAATATCCAAATAATCGAATGAGATGGATCAAAGTAGCCCACTGGCTACTTTGGCTGCTAGTAGTAGAATTCCACTTATTCTAAGTCTACAAGCTGGAGTTTTTAACATTTGGCAAGGTGAAAGTGCTCTTTCTATGAAAATTGTATCTTTAAGAATCCTTACATCAACTTTGATGTCCTCCAAGCAATAGATGTGCTATAACACCATGTGATGATGGGCTATTTTGGGAATGGGCCCCTTAGTCCCACTTTAACCTATTAGGACACTGACCAACCTGATTCAACCAAAAGGAAAACTCTAAAATCCTAGGACGATAAGCCAATCTGTCGAGTTATTACAGCTTGACCGTGCTCATTGGCTCTACTCCTCATCCAGTCATTGATGAGCTGCCTATCATCATTTACCCACTTCCGAGATACACAGAATATGGCCTAGTGGTTGGTTGAGTGCTCCTAACATGTTGAAGCACATTCTCCCACAACATGACTCTACTCCTTTCAACTGTCCCTAGCTCTTCCCCTATAATACTACATAAGAAGCTATTACAGATAATTCGGTAACAATTATGCCTGTATTCTGTTCTGATTTTCACTTATCTATCTCACTACTTTGCTAACTTAACTGTCAAAGTGGATACACCAACAACCTAAGTGCCCATTGGACATCCTAGGTGCTCACCAAACCCTTTTGTTTTACAGACTCATTACTGCATTGGACCAAATTGCTTTTCTCTGCCAGCAAAACTTTGAGGACAGCAACATGCATACTGCTTAAGATAGTTTCCTTTGCTACATAGTTTGAGTAATGAATCTTGTAAAGACTAGGAATGAAACTTTTGTTAGAAAGAACGTGTACCCCCAAATCTATAATCATATCTCTACTGACCCCTTTTGTTTTACAGACTCATTACTGTATTGGACAAAATCTGCTTTTCTCTGCCAGCAAAACTTTGAGGACAGCACCACGTATACCGCTTAAGATAGTTTCCTTTGCTACATGGTTTGAGTAATGAATCTTGTAAAGACTAGGAATGAAACTTTTGTTAGACAGAACGTGTCCCCCTAAATCCATAATCATATCTCTACTAATAATAAAAAACGTCAATCTCCTCCAAAAAAACATGAACCTCTATCCCAACGATACAAAGGACTGATATCATCTTGCAAAGAGCACGAGTCAAATAAAGAAAATGCCTCACCACACCCAAACACCGCTACCCCACCCCAGAATATATATATATAAAAAAATCCAACTCCAAAGAGTCAAGACTTCATATTCAAAGGGGGCTCTCTTATTTTATCGCCAGACTCTATCAAGGAACTCCCCCCTTCAAATACACATATGCTTATTAAAGATCTAATTTGCAAAGAATTCCACCACTCTTTTACACTACTTCAAGTACCTTTGAACTGCTCCATAAGGGATCAAACCTAGCCCTATAGTCTGTCATAAAATCACAATGAATTACCACAACAAGCTTTACTTACGCCAACATCAAAGTTAATTCTGCAAACCACCTCTACTATAAACGAAATCCGATAGATATTAATCAGCAACAAGACACAAATTACAGAATTCTTGAAAAATGAAAATGAAGTAGGAACACTCAAGCTGAGAAAAAAAAGAAGAAAAGAAAAAAACCAAACACACTTACTTGCAGAATGAACAAAGTTCCATTAAATCACACTCTTCCTCAGAACGCACACAGTCTCGAACTTGCACACGAAAAAAAAAGAAGAAGAAAAAAAGGAAAAGGCGATAGCTTTCATAGAAAGCTCACAATCACCATTTCTCAATCGATTAAAGATACCGTACCTCAGGAAGATTTTGCAAGCTAAAACGCTTCGAGAAGTCAAAACAGTTTCGAGTAGAATTTGAACGAAATCAGAGTCAATTTGGAGATCGAATTCAATTCAAGTGAAGGGTAATTCAGCGAATTAGAGAAAGCGAGAGAGAAGAATATTTGAGAGAGAATCAAAGAGAAAAAAAAAAAACTACTAGGGTTTGGTTTTCTTTTACAACACTAACGGACTCTCTTAGTTTATTCACTCTCTTTTCGATCTCTGCGCGTAAAGTTTAATTTTAATGCCCGGAGTCCTTGGGGCAGTGCGATTGATTTGGATTTACGAGTGACGAAAAGGCCCTTTTTATAGGAAGTGTTCTGGGTTTTGGTCGGGGATAATGTATAGGCGGTCCAATTACCTGATGTGGCTAAATAAATCCTAGTGTGTGCTTTTTCAATTTTTCTTCTTCAGATTTATTGGAGGCCCGACTTACAAGATTTCTAGATCATGCCGTTGTAAGCGAGCTATTGCTTTCATGAATTTTAGTAAACAAATTTAAAAAAAAAAAAGTTCCATAAAGTTCTAGAGAAATGAATCCGCATTCGTTTAAAAGTAAATCTAGCAGACAATTCATCACCTTTAGATGTAAAAAATAGCTCCATAGTTCAATTTAATGCATCCACTTTTATGGGTCTTCTTGTCTAAATTTTTTGGACAGACAATTCTTTTAAATTTTTTTCTATTAAATCGTTTATTAAAAAATATATATAGATAAAAAAAGATTGATAATTCTCATGAAAATATCAAATATAGATAAAATATAAAAAAATCGAATCTATTTACACATACATTTCAATACAAATATAGATACAAATAAAAAACAGATCATCCAAACAGACCTTATATATCAAGACTTCTTTAAATTAGCTTAACAAATAAAAAGAGAAAAGCTATAACATAATCATTTTCCATGAAAAAAAGAAAGTTATTTTGCTTTTTTCATATTTTCACATATATAAATTTCCCATCCAATATTATTGAGGTAGATGAGCTCTTTTTCTTTTTTTCATATACATAGCAGTTATGCACCATGTTGCATATGCAAAATTTAAAAAAATTGACATTGTCAAAAAATAATATAAGATGTTAATTTATTGAAATTATATTCATGATATAAGATAACAATATATAAAAAACATGCATGAGAACAACCATATAACAAATGAAAATAATTGAGAACAATTGTTGGCATACTCTCTATGCAAGCTAATGGTTGTTGATAAAAATTAATAAAGTGATTATGCTTGACAGTTTAAGAGTAAGGTGTAGAGTAAATTGTTATAGCAGGAAAAAAATGCTTTTGTTTTCATTTGAAGGTTTATTGTTGTTTTTATGAGAAGGAGAAATAAGTAATGTAAGTTACAAGTAGTAGAAGTTTTTCTAAAACCTGAAAGGGTGAAGAAAAATAATGTTGTAGTAGGAGAGATAAAGGAAAATGGGATAAAAAAGGTTATTTAATTGAAGATGTGGAGTCCTGGAGAAAGTATTGTATTTATATAAAAACTAAACTAATTAATAAATAAACATGGAGGAGAGAGTGAGTTAAAGTAAGACATGTGAGAGGGTACATAAAGGAATAAAAAATTTGAGAAGACGAGGGAAAATGGAAAGTTTGTCACTTATAATGAAAAAGATTATTCGAGGGGAAAAAAACATATATTAGAATTTTGAAAACGAATGAATGGATATTAGCTTGATATATAGTAGTAGATAATAGATAATGAAATTAAACATGATCTATTCTATTAAAGACAAATATCATACTATTAAGTTATAATGATTTTAGCTAGATAAATTTATTTTAAGATTCACTCTTTCTTTTAAACTCTATATCTAATATATTTTAAAAATTGAATCCAATAAAAATGATCTTTTCTGCAAAAAAAAAAAAAAAAGACGTCTTCTATTCATATGGAAAAATAATTCTTTTATGGACTTAAAAAAATCCATTCCTATGAAAAAAAAATTATATTACATCAAGTTCATTAACAAAAACTATCCCGGTCTAACAAAAGAACATTTGTAGAGCTTGGGTTAAAAAAGAAACATTATGGAGTATAATGATGTTCTTAAAAAAGTCAGGGAGTTCAACATAAGTTCATTCGCAAAAGATAAAGCTGCAAATGTCTTCAAATGTTGTGAAATTACAACGAATGAGGTCACGAGCTAGGTTGTTGTTATCATCTGGATCTATTGCCTACAAGATAAAACAAAGTTTGGAAAGAGTTCAGTGTTGATCTCATCTAAAGTTAACTACCTTATTGCTTCCATTGAGTAAATCTCAATAATGATTCCACTTCTAAAAGCAAACAATATATTATTAATCCCATAATAGATGCTCCAGATTTCAGCTTCAAGAGGGGAGCTCGCATGAATTTCCATAATGATGATTTCTTAGCATGTTTCATTTCTATCTCTTAAACATCCAACAACTGCTATCCACCACTTGTCAATATCAAAAGTTGCATTGGTATTAAATTTCAGCCATTCCTGGTTAGGTGGTTGCCATAAATTTAGTTGACCATCTTATGCGTTTGTGATTCAAGTCATATAGGTGTTTGCCTAGAAATCTTGTGCTACATTTCATATTGTATGCATCCGTTCTGATGGTGGTTCCTATCATTAAAGATCCTATTGTTTTGTTATTTCCATATATTCCACATTGCAAAGCAAAAGAGAGTTTGTCATGATGGTTCACTTGTTTCGTGTCTTTTTCTTTCTTGGTTTAGCATTCTAATCTATCCATGTCTTAAAGGGAAGCTTAAAGGTTCTTCAAAAATCGAGTGATTAGTTCAGTTGTTGTCGTTTGTTGCATGACCTGCTACATGTCATGAACAGGTGCTGAGCATTTTCCTCTTCTTCATTATAGAGTGGGCATATAGGATTCACAATTACCCTCTTTGAAGCAAGCTGTCTCTTGTTAAGATAAATTATTTCTAGCATCTCCAAAGGAAGAATGTGATCTTTAAGTATGTTTGCAATTTCCATATCTATCCACACTTACCCCCTTTCTATCATTGCATTTTTTCCTCACATAATTTGGAATATGCAAATTTCATTGAAAAGTCACCTCTTACCCCCACATTCCAGGCCTACACCTTAGCTTCATCTCCTTCATTGAGTAGAATGGACCTGAGTTTGCTTTTAATATGGTCATCAATGGGGTACCCAATGGTCGATTCATCCTAACCATCAATACCTTGCCACACTTCTACCAAAGTTACATTCTTCATGATCATTGTTAATGGACCATAAATGAAGGATTGTGGTGCTCCATGGTATGTCCAATTTGTTGTTTCAGAACATGCAATATTTGCCATTCTTCGGTCCATAAGTGTAAAATCATTCAATCTATTCGAGCATGTGTGCAATATGTTTTGTTGTTTTAGTTCCAATGATTTTTCTTCTTATTCTTGTTCTGATTCTGTTCATCCTTACTTTTACCAGTTTGGTCCATATGAGTTCCTTTATCTCCATTTTCCAGCTCAAGTTTTCCATACATGCCTTATTTCTCAACTTAAGATCCCATATTCCTACTCCTCCTTCCTCCTTCGGTTTAATTACTTCTTTCCAATTTAATTCATGGATCTTGTTCTGCTCTCCACTTCCCTAGAAAAAAATTACGAATGTTTCTTTTTGCTTACACAATGTTATGGCTTGGTGGTGTAGTTGCTTGCATGTAATACCTAAGAATTCCTTCCAATATAGACTTTTATGAGCAAGTGTCTATTGGCCCATAGATAAGAATTTTGTATTTTAGCTCGCCGATTTTCCCCTTAACTTCTCTAGGATATTATCTAAGGATTTCTTGCCAGTGTTCCTCCATTTTCCCAAGTCAAACTTATCAATTATTTTGATCTTCACTACTTTACTAATATTTTGTTGAGCTTCTAAACTCATGTTAGCTAAGACGTATAGATGTGATTTTTCAAAATTAATTTCTATCCCAAGAAGTGGCCAAATAAGCTTATAATGTCTAGCATTATTTTAGCATTTTCTAGTGTAGCTTCCCGCTTTAGAATGAGGTCATCTGCAAAGGACATATCTAAAAAGCCTTCTTGATTCCCCTCACTTTGATGGGTTTCCACCACTTTTTGTCTACTGACACTTGAACCCATCTGCTTAACATCTATATTCCCAAGATAAAGAGATATGGTGACATGGAACATCCTTGTCTAAGACCGTGAGAACAATCAAATGTATTGGACATATCTCCATTAATAGTAACTAAGTAAGACAAGTTGGAGAGATATGAAGACATTAAGGTTATCTAAGTCTCGGGCAAGTTTAGGGCCCCCATTGAGTTTTGAATGAAATCCCATTCCATGAGATCATATGCTTTTTCTAAATTAAGTTTCATCATTAACCATTCCTTCCTCCCCTTTTTCAATGAACATTTGTGAAGAATCTATTGCATAAACACCACATTGTCTATTACACATCTTCTAAAAAATGAAGCTTGATTAGGCTGGACCAATAAGTTCGTCTAAGAAAGGCTATAATTTTTGCACAAGGATTTTTGCTATTATGTTGTACATAGTGGTGCACAGGCTAATGGGACTATATTTTTTCAAGCCCTTAGCTTCCACTTTTTTTCTGGGATGAGAACAAGAAGAATTCTACTCACATCTTCGGGTATTGAGTTGGTTACATAATAGTGTTGCACTATCTTAACTACTAAATCTCCAACTATCTCCCAATACTTCTTATAAAAGCCCACATGAAGGCCATCAATGCCTAGGGATTTCTGTGAGCCAATGCAATTTAAATTTTTTTTTTTCCCTATGATCAGGGATGGTAGGAAGATCGTCTTTTTCTATATCTTCTCTCCACAGGCTAACAATATCCTCGAAAGGATTATCCAAAAGGGGTTTAGATTGGTCAGAAGCAAAGAGTTTTGAGTAATAGGATATGATTATTTTCTCTATTTCATTTTAATATGCAATAATCCGTCCCATTTCATCTTCTAAATATAAGATTCTGGATTTGTTTCTTCTTGCCATTGCTATCAAATAGAAGAAATGTGTGTTTCTATCCCCTTTAACAACCTATTGTGATCTTGCCTTATGTTCCCAGAGGACTTCAAGTGTTATGCAATTGTTTATGGGCAAAGTTTAATTGGTTAAGAGTATCCGGTGTAGGTTGATATACCATCCAATTCTCTAGTTTATCAATTCACTTCTCTAGGCTTTCCTTCCTTTGTGGTCTTAAGCCAAAGACATTTTTGTTCCACCATTATAATTTTCCTTTAAATCAGTCAAGTTGCATAAGGTTCAAAGGTGCCTCAACAGGCTAGTTACTATCCATGAAACCTCTAAAAAGAGGGTGTTTAGTCCACATATCTTGGAATCTAAAACGCCTTTAACATACTTTTCTGCCTTCCTATGTTTAGATGTGTATTAAGTAAGATAGGCTAATGAATCAACCAACTCTTTATCAAGTGATATAATTTTGTTTCTGGGAATATATCTGACCAATTCCCATTTACCCAAGCTTGATTAAATCTCATCTTAATCAATGTTGATAACTTTTTCCTCTTATTTGACCATGTAAAGGGTGTTCCCACAAACGTTATGTCAAGCAAGTGGCAATCATTCATTCATTGTTGATACAGGTTTGTTATATACTGACTGACTAGAGCTTCATCCCACTTTTCACTATTACTCAAGACTTCATTAAAATCCCTTATTACAACACATGGGCTATCAACTCGATTTGAGAAAGATAGTACGCTATCCCATAGCACTTTTCTTTTAGCTAGGATGGATTATACTAAAAGGTATCAACATTTACAGGTAAGTTTATCTAAGGTATCAATATTTTAGATAGTTAAAAAGAAGCATAAATGTTTGACAAAACATATCAAATTAGATATTAACATTTTGTAAAGTTCATTTGAGGTATCGACATTTTAGTTAATCTTAATTAAGTCACTTTAATTTTTCATCAATAGTCAATTATTAATACCTTATTGGACTTACTTTACTAAATGTTGATACCTCTTTTTAACCACTCAAAACATTGATACCTTAAATGAACTTATCCCCAAAGCGTTGATACCTCTTTTTAACTATTCAATATGTTGATGCCTTAAATGAATTTACCCTTAAATGGTGATACATTTTGATGTAAATTACCATTTTCAATTGACAAGGTACTAGCATATATAAGAGAAACATAAAGAGAATAAGAACAAGAATTGAGATCTAATTATATTTAGATTACGTATAATATACTCTTTCGATAATTTTGATCTACTCCTTCATTTTCTATATTCTTTGGATAATTTTTTTTTTAAACAAAGAAATATCTCTTGTCTTCTAGTGAACAGTACACGTACAATAGTGTCTTCTTCATTCCATAACGCAATAATGCCTTCGCTTAAACCTATCAACTCTATACAAGGAATCTTATTGAAGCCTAGGATATGGTAGAGGCCATTTGTAGCATCCCTATAGAATCTAGTCTCCAGGAGGACCATCAAACGGGGAGCATGTAGTCTCTTTAGTTCTTCTAGGGCCCTTCTTCTATTTGGTGCATTTGCACCCCAAATATTCAACACTAAAATCTTAAAAGGCATTTTTTCCACTACATTTGGTTGTTGTCCTATTAACATGTTATCAGAGGTTGATATTAGTACGTGACACTAGACATCTTTGTCCTCAACTAGACATTTGAAGCACACGTCTTTAATCCTAAACCATTATAGCTTGTGGTTCATTACAAGCATTATGGGGGTTTTTCTCCAGTAGGCTGAAGATCCATGGTGTTATTTCACCTACACTCGTCACTAAAACAATTGGGATGACCAACAACTCCAGTGATCTGTTCCCTCTATCATTAATCTCTACACTAGTGCTCAACATGTGAATTTCCACCTCTGCAGTACTGTAAGTGGGTGTCAAATTGTTGACGTGGTTACTTGGATAACATGCAATAGTCTCTTTCATGTCGTTCGGATGATAGTGTTGGTGAATTGCATTTCCTCCCTCCCCATAGGGAATGTGTCCGAGCATTGTATCATTGGCATTTGATGGTTCTTTACAATGGGGTTTAGTAATGGTGTTGCTTGGATAACTTCCACTAGCGCACTATGTAAGAATCTTTCTAAATATATTTACCTTATTATTGATCTGAGTGTAGTGAAGTAGTCTTGTCGCAAATAGGAACCTTGCATTATGGACCATGTCTTCTGATAAGGGCTTCTTTGTGGATGAGAAAGCCAAAAGGATGTTTGGATTATTGTTATCATCCTATGGTTGGTTCCTGTCATTTGTGGTGACTTTTGGTGTTCCTTCCATGCCTTTCGAATGGTAGTTACTCATTATTGTTTCTCTAGCCTCAGAAGTTCTATTTGCTAAAATGGTCATCTCAGAAGATCTGGTCTTAGGAATACCATCATTATTTATCTCCTTTTGAATTTCATTAGCTTTCGACAGGTTACTGTTCTCATTAAGAGTTGGTTTTCCCCGTAGATCGAAAGATAATTATATTATAGTTTCCTCTTCCCTACCAAACCAACTTCACTTCATGGAGTAGTGAGTAATTACATATAGGCTAATGCATAAAACAAAACTACTTTACTCCTATTTAAAAGTTCTAATAAAAAAATTACAATTGTGACACTTGCAATGCATATATGTTGTTTAATTTTTTTTTTTTTAATGTCATAGGTACTTGAACTACAATATATTACTTAAAATGAAGTAATTAATTTAATATCTAATAGTAGTATTCATATTCACTATTACTACCTCAGCTAACTTCATTTATTGATCTAGTACTCTTAGCAAATAGAAAATAATAAAATCAATTAAGAAAATTAAAAAATAGTAAAATAGATCATTAAGTAGACCAATTAACATATAGATAAAGGTTGTTTGAATTAAATAATGTGTGTTAATACACTTGCTTAATCATCCAATTTTCTAATTTTGTATTGGTTACTTAAGAATAAAATTAAAAAAGTAGTATTGATGAGAAAGAAAATTTTAATTAGATATTAAATTAACCATTTTGAAACTTCATGTAGTTAATTATACATTTAGGAAAAGTTAAAGTACCAAATATGATATTAACCTTTTTTTCCACATATATTGTTCACTTGTTATATAAACAATTATGTTTCAAAAGTGTGTAGATGTAAAAATACATTTATCAACTTTGATAGTGCAGATAGATAACAAAATTTGCATTACCTTGTATTTATTTATACGGTAAAGCATCTAATCATCTATAGTATTAAATGAGAGGATGTGTAGTATATTTTATTAGTAAATAAATAATAATAGATTAATGGGAAGCATATCTAAAATGTGTTTGCCCCAAAACTAGAAAGTTAATTTATATTTAATGAAGAATGAAAAATTGTGTAAAGAAAAAATTAAAAAAAGGGAAGATAGCTTAAACACACTTACTTGCAACATGAATAAAGTTCCTTTAAATTACACTCTTCCTCAGCACACACTGGATCTCAAACTTGCACACAATAACCTATCTATGAACAAATCAATCAAATTCAACATCACCATATGAAGAAGAAGAAGAAGAAGAAGAAAAGAAGAAGAAGAAGAAAATGCAATAGCTTTAAAAGAAAGCTCGCGATCACCATTTCCCAATTGGTTAAAGGTACGATACCTCGGGAAGATTTTGCAAGCTAAAATGTTTCAAGAAGTCAAAATAGTATGAGTAGAATGAGTTACGTTGGAGATGGAATTCAATTCAAGTGAAAGGTAGTTTGATAGATCACAAAGAGAGGAATATTTAAAAGAAGATTAAAAGGGGGGAGAGAAAAAAATAACTACTAGGGTTTAGTTTTCATTTACAGCACTAAAGGATTCTCTCTCTCTCTCTTTTTTTTCCCTTTTCCTCTCCTTATTTATTTTCCATTCAACTTTGTCTACTACATCTTTATATAAAGTCTAGTTTTAATGCCCAAAGTTTTATGGAAAGTGTTTTGAGTTTTGGTTATGGTAATGTATATAATGGTCCAATTACTTGATGTGGCTAAGCCTATGCATGTGATCTTCATTTTTCTTTTTAAGGTTTATTGGAGGCCGAACTTAGAAGGTTTCTAAATCAAGCAAATATATGTGTGCCATAGCTTTTATATATTTTAGAAAACAAATTAGTAAAAAAAATGCCTTGGAAAGTTCTAGAGAAATGAATCACAGTTAGACAATTTATCATGTAGAAATAACTCCACAATTCTATTCAATGCATCCACTTATATATAGGGACTTCTTTAAAATAAAATTAGCCTAACAAAAAAAAGAGAAAAACTACAACATAATCATTTTTCATGAAAATAAGAAGGTCATTCTATTTCTACCATGTATTGACTAATATAAATTTCCATAAAAAAATTATTAGGGTAGATGAATTGTTTTTTCCTTTTCATATACATATTACAATTATTAAATATAAAGAAACTCAACATTATGTATTCTACTATAAGACAAGTATCATACCATTAGGGTATAATAATTTTAACTTTATAAACCCATTTTAGTATTCACTCTTTTTTAAAAGTTTGTATATAATAGCTTTTAGAAATTGAATACAATAAAATTGATCGTTTTTACAAAAATGATCTCTTCTATTTTTATGGAAAGATAATTATATTATAGTTTTCTCTTCCCCACAAGACCAACTTTATTTCATGGAATGTTAGGAGGTAGTTAAAAATTACATCTAGGTTGATGTATAAAACACAACTACTCCACTCCTATTTAAAAGTTCTGATAAAAATTATTATGACACTTACAATGAATATATGTTATTTTTTTTTCTAATGTCACATTTGATTTTTTAACTTTCGTAAAATGTATTATTAAATATTGAACTTTAAAATAATTAATTTAATGAGCAATTATAGTTTTGGTGTTCATGAGTAGAGTTAACTTCATTTATTGAGCTAGCACTTAAAGCAACATAGTTGAGTAGGCAAATAAAAAACCTAGAAAATTAAATGAATATACAAACCAATTAACACATATATTTTGTTTGATTAGATAGTGTTAATCCACTTGCTTAGTTGGTTGACTTTTTAGTATTGTATTAATTACTTAACACATGTCACTTTCGCTTGAGTGTAAACTTAACCAACAAAGTTAGAAAAATAGTATTAATAAATGCAAAAACTTTGTTCGATCAGGTATTAAATTGACTATTTTAAAATTCAAGTACTTAATCATAAATTTGGAAACAGTTCAAATACCAAACACGATATTAATCCATTGTCAAATATCAAAAGAGATTTATCCGCTTTGATGATATAGACAAATGACGAATGACGAATGACGAATTCACATTCTGTTATATCTATTTGTATTATAAATTATATAATCATCTATACTATTAAATGAGATAGGGAAGATGTGTCTTATATTTTTAACAATATTATAGTAATATAATAAATAATAATAAATTAATGGGAAGTATATCTACACTGTGTATGCCTAAAAACTAGAATGTTAATTCATGCTTATTGAAAAATAAAAATTTTATTATGAAAAAAAAAAAGAAAAAGAAAGATAGTTTTATACTTTTCTCCAAGTAAATTACATCAGAAAGAATCAACAATTATGGTGTATTATGTTTTAAATTGTTAAAAAAAAGGTGATTAACATCATACAAGTTGCCCCAAAATGTTGATTCATTTCGGTGTAATTTACCTAATTTCTTTTCAAGGAAATTCTATGGTCCCAAAATTAATTTTGAGGGGACTGATCATGTTGATTATCCAATGGCTCATATAATACCCTATCTTAATCGAACCACTAAAATAGTTAATATTCTAATTATTGCATTTATATTAATAGTTAGATGGTTGACTAGAAAGTCTTGTAGACGGGATTGTAGAAGCTCTCTTCTTTTTATCTCTCTTTTAGACTCTCAATGTAATTATATTTACCTATACCATTTGGTAACTTAGATGGAAAGGGAAGAAGTAAGACAACGTTGATGATGCATACTCACCGATCGTGTCAAATTATAAATTTGTAAACCCAATAAAATTAAGGACCGAGTTAGATAAATGTACCTATCTAATGTAATATAGATTTTAGCAGTGTTGTCCTCAAGGATCTAGAAAACAAGTATTAGTATTATAATTTTTCTCTTATTTAGCTTAATTCTTGAAGTGATATCTATAGTTTAACTACTAATATAATAATCTAGCAAACCTTAAGATCAATTACGTATGCTTGTACGAAATGTATTTAATCACAAAACATACCTCATCTTAGTCCACCATAAACCCTAAATTTCTTATGATAATTGATTAATCAATAAATTGTTTATGCTTTGCACTGCATGATCTCTCAAGTAAATCAATTACTCCTTCGAGTTAATTAATTCCTAATCCTACATGAGATCGTGGAGACCTCTTCCTCACTAATGCCACGTGAGATTGCATAAAAGTTTATGATCCCTATGTAAAAATCATATTTATATATACAAAATCGAAGTTTCCTTACCTATAGGTAAAGCATGCAATTTTTCTATTCATGGGATCTATCTTATTAGATTAAACATCTTTCTATCTAATAAGAATGACACATGCAATTAATTATGCACACAAATCAATTGCAAGGCAATAAAATCACATGAATAGATACAAAGGCATAAATTTTTCATTAATAAAAAGGCAATTCAATCACATAGTTTAGGGTTTCACAGCATGCAGGGTATAAAGATCTACTCCTCCATGGAATTTACAGTACGAATAAAAAGATTTAGAGGAAATAGAAGTAATCACGATGTAACAATAAAACCACTATAGATGTCTTTATGATTTTCGATGATGCTCAAGAAATGCATCCCTTGAAGTTTGTTGTTTTTCTCTCTTAGGGCTTAGAAAAATTCACAAAAGATATTTAAGTGCGAAAAAAGGCAACTATTTATAGTTTATGATGGAAACAAGGCTGCACGGTTAGGTTGCGATATGAAAGCGTCACTTAATATGTTACACATTTTCAAAATATTTTCTACTTACACTTCTCTTTTAATAAAATCACTTTAGTGACTAGTAACGATAATTGCATTATTTAACAAAGTAGTATAAGATAGCAATCAAGGTTTTATGTTGTTCATGAGGAATATCAAGTTAAGTACTTAATTTAGTGCTGCAAATCTAATCTAAGCAAGCCAATTTTAAGGTTTTTTTTTTTCAAAGATTAGTCCACTTAATTAACTACTAGTATTACCGCTACAGTTTATCACTAAATTAATAACTTAAATTACTCCTAAAAATTACACCAAACATGAATTTGCTACTTGAGAACTCTTCAATGAATGTGTGTGGGATTATGTAGTAGTATAGATCGAATCTCCATTTATTGCCTTTTAGTTATAATTGGCTTTGCTTATATTGATTTTGATTAAACTCATAAGATTCTGCTTCCTTCTTGAGCCGTAAAATTATAATTATAGCATGAATATTTTTTTCAAGTATTCTATTTATAATCACCAGATAAATAATGAATGATAAATCTGCTTTACTCTATTCTATTAATAGGAATTTAAGCTTGATTTGATCCATTTTTAATAAATTCTTATGGATTTTGTACTTTTATTGCTCAAATGTTGTCTTTTCAGCTCCTAAGATAAGAGAAAACAAGAATTGAAGTGATTTGAACTAGATTGGTGCAAAACAACAATAATAGTGCATAACAAAACTTAGTCGAGGCTTGAAAAAGACCCATCGATGGCAAAATAACAAGCCAAAACAAGGGCAAAACCTCAGTCGAGCGCTCGACACAAGTCGCAACCAGCTCTGAGACATCAATACTTCACACTTCAATGAACAAGTCTTGTCGAACCCAACATTCGAGCCTTTAATGAACTCAATGTTACCTGTAGTTGAAACCTAGATAAAAAATCAAGCTTTTCAGCATAGTACCACAGCTTAGATCGAGCCCTAACATTCAAGTACCATTCGAGCGCTCGATGTAGCCTACGAAAAGTGACCCTATGAGTTGGCATTTAAGATGCAGGCATGAAAATAAAGGATAAATTTGATTAAAAAGAATATACCACGTCAATGAATAAAATCATCATGATTTATGTGCCTAATCTTATAAATAAATGTACACAAGCATGTGATGATAAAAAAAGGGGTTATCATAGATGTACAGTAACATATGTAACAAATTTCTAACATAGAATAAATAGATAATTCTTAGGCAAAAGAACTGTTTCTTCTTATTGACAAATCTTAAAGTTTTTTTGGGAAATTCATTGTAAACGCGACGTTTATTTTTGCCAAACTCTGTGCTTAATTTGTTATTTCATATTTAATTCCATATTATTTCTTCAAGATTTATGCTTAATGTCCGCAACCATGGAGAAATAATCATTTAACTTAGGGTTTGTGAATCCAAGATCTGATTCATGTGGTTTCAAAGTGGTTTAATGAATGTCATTGGGTATTTGTAATTAGTAGCTAAAACTTAATTTCATGGGTCTAAATGAGTGGTGCTCCTTTTAGATTCATGTTTGATTTCAACTGAATAGATTAACATATCATTCTTTCGAATAGATATAAGCTACTAATGAGAGCGATGGTGAAACTTTCCATCGCTTGTTTTTAAAATTCATTAGGTTGGTTTTAAAATAAATTATTCTTAAACTTTATACAGATCTAGATTACTGATAATTTGTGAAGAGATTTCGATGATCTGGTCTAGATCTAGAGTTACTGATCTTTAGAGAGGCTTTAACTTACCCTAATGAATCCAATAGTGCAAATATACTAATGAACAACTCTATGAGTTTGTTGAGAAATCACATGATAAGGACTTGATGAAGCAATCCCTAAGGCTTTTTCTTGCATTAATAAGCTTATCTTATAATTTGCCCTCAAAACATGTATATATGCATTAACCCTAGTATAACTTTTGTTTTATTATGTTCCGCTGAATTCTCTTGGGCTAGATAACAGATGAAAAGTGAATACGGTGCATGCCAACGATCCCTTGGAATACGACCTATTATTTTCTATGCTACTTTGGTAAGTGCGATTCCCTAATGTTAGTATTTGTGACCGAAGTTGAATAGAACTTATTAGCTTCATAAATTTTGAAAACTTCAATTTCGTTCTCTTAAATGTTTTTAAGCAACAAAACCAACCAAGTGTTCTAGCTATTGCCTAAAAATGAAGCTCAACAAGGCACTACCTGAAAGCTTTGACTCTTTATTCTAGCCGTCTTTGCATATAATTTTTTAGCTAGTTTAGTTTTTCCTATTTCTCTATGATCTTCGCTTTTGTTTTTTTTTTTTTTTATTTCAACTATAAATGGAATAAGAAGTCCATAGAGTAGCTCAGCAAATCGAGAAGCTATCAAGAGAATGGTATACAAGAGGGGGATACTTTTCATATTACCAACCCCCTATTACAACCCATCAGAAAAGATTTGTCATAAGTTTATGCCAACTCATCCAAAGGCACATTGGAGCCATCAACAGCAATTGAGTCCGTATCTCCATACTAGAATATGCAACAAGGAGACCCCTTACCCCGGTGTTTATTAATAGAATTCCTGCATGGAGGAGCTATTCCTCTCTTTTATTAAAAACTCTGAACTCTACCATGAACAGACCGAGCTAGTGATGTAGAGTCATGCCAACTTGCTCAAAAACATGAAAATACAAATGAACAGTGTCATGCACATGCTTAGAGAGAGAATTTGAGAGGGGGTGCATGCTGTTATGCTGAGGAGTATGAGATAGTTGTAGGGGAAGGAGAAATAAGAAAAAGGAGAGAGTAAAAACAAGAGCAGGAAGTTGAAAGAGAAAAATTGAGTGAAAAAGAAAATTATGAGAAAGAAAATCAGGCTGAAAAGCAAAAGGAATTTGAAAAAGAAAACGAAAGTGAAATAGTTGAAAAAAAAAGAGGAAGAAGAAAGGAGGGAGACACCCCTTTTTAGACCTTTTAAGCCACCATTACCCTATCTAGCTAGGGTCAAGAGAAGAAGAGACGAGAAGCAATTCAACAAGTTCCTCGAGTTATTCAAATAGTTACAAATCAACCTGCCTCTGGTAGATGCTCTTTCCTAGATGCCAAAATATACGGAGTTCTATATGTGAAGTTCTTAAAAGAGTTGCTCTCGAACAAAAGGAAACTTGAAGAGATATCCATAGTTACTTCAGAAAAGAATGTTCAGCTGTTCTCCTCAATCAACTCCCTAGAAAAAGGAAAGATCCAGGTAGTTTCACTATACCCTATCTAATAAGGAACTTTCTTGTTGAAAGAGCTTTAGCAGATTTAGGAGCAAGCATAAATTTGATACCTTATAGCATGTTAAAAAAGCTAGGTATGGGTGAACCAAAGACTACAAGGATGAGTTTACAATTAGTTGATAGATCCACTAGATATCCTAGGGGAATTATTGAGGACGTGTTGGTAAAAGTGAAGGATTTCATATTCCTTGATGATTTTGTCATTTTAGATATGGATGAAAATGTAGAAGTTCCCCTTATTTTGTGGAGACCTTTCTTGGCAACAACAGGAGCAATTATAGATGTGAAGGATGGGAAATTAGCATTAAGAGTGGGCGATGATAGAATGATCATTAAGCTATCCTAGAACGCTAGACAAGGGAAGAATAATGATGATGTTGCTTGTTATATTGTAGAATCTCTAGATTCAAAAGTAATTAAAGTGATGAGAGACATGACTTGTGGAGACACTGTGGAAGTATGTTTGAGCAGAGGAAGTGTTGAGAAATTAGATTCAACTTAGGAGACATGAATGATTCTACATATAAAAGCAAATGAAGAAGTTATTAAAGATGAGAATAAGGAGGAGATGAATAAAATGATGTTGAGAAATTTGAGGCTTCTATTAAAGAGCCACCTGATTTGAACTGAAAGAATTACCAAACCATCTGGAATATGCTTTCCTTGAAGAAATTTTAAGCTATTTGTAATCATATCTTCAAAACTTGATGATAGACAAAAGGAAAAGTTGTTGAAAGTACTGAAGGAGCACAAAAGGGTAATAGCTTGGAAAATTGTTGATATTAAGGGTATAAGCCCCTCCTGTTGCACGTCAAAATTTTGATGAAAGATGGTTTTAAACTGATAATGTAGCCACAGAGACGACTGAATCCAAACATGAAAGAAGTTGTGAACAAGGAGGTGGTGAAGTTTGTTAGATATTGGAATCATCTATCCAATTTCTATCGGCGCTTGAGTAAGTCCAACACAAGTAGTTCTAAAGAAGTTCGAGATGACTATTGTCCCTATTGAAATGAATGAGTTGATCTTGATACATATTGTTATTGGTTGATGAGTTTGTATAGACTATCGACAACAGTTTGTATAGACTATTGACAACTTAATATGCTACCAGGAAAGATCATTTTCCATTGCCTTTCATCGATCAAATGTTCGAGAGGTTGTCTGGTCATGATTATTATTGCTTCCTTGATGGAATGTTTGGCTACTTGCAGATCCCCATAGCTTCTAAGGATTAAGAAAAAACAATTTGACATGCCCTTATGGAACATTTGTTTATAGGAGAATGCCATTTAGCCTTTGCAACACCCCACAACTTTTTAGAGATGCATGATGGCAATTTTTATGAGCATATTGAAGACATCATGGAGTTATTAATGGATGATTTTTCTATCTTTGGGGATTCTTATGACAAATGTCTCCAAAATTCAGGCAAGGTTCTTCGAAAATGCGAGGACACAAACTTGGTCTTAAGTTGGGAAAAATGTTACTTTATGGTCCAGGAAGGGATAGTTCTTGGTCATAAAATTCCTAAGAAAGGAATAAAGGTGGATGTGGCAAAGATCGATGTCATTGCAAAACTCCCACCACCCACAATAGTTAAAGCGATCATAAGTTTTCTAGGCCATGTTAGCTTCTATAGAAGATTCATCAAGGATTTCTCGAAGATAGCTTGACCACTAACTAAAATTCTAGAGAAAGATGCACCGTTTGAATTTGATGAAGGGTGTTTAGATGCTTTCAATATGTTAAAGGATAAACTTACACTAGCTCCGACCATGGTTGCACCTGACTGGAGTTTACCTTTCGAGCTCATGTGTGTTGCCTATGATTTAGTTGTAGGAGCTGTTATAGGCTAATGAAGAAATCACCACCTCTAACCCATTCATTACGCTAGCAAGACTCTAATATCCACACAAGCAAATTACACTACGACTAAAAAAGAGTTATTAGTTGTCATCTTTGCTTTTGAAAAACTCAGGTCATATCTTATCCTTTATAAAGCCATTGTTTATATTGATCATTCTGCTTTAAAGTATTTGCTTACGAAAACTGATGCTAAACCGCATTTGATCCACTATATTTTATTGCTTTAAGAGTTTGACTTGGAAATTAAGGATGAGAACGGTTGTGGGAATTTAGCTATTGACCATTTATCTAGACTTTATAACCTATTTTTGGATAGAATGAAACAAAAAGAGATTGATGATACCTTTCCTAAAAAGATTTATTCCATTTGCACTATGGATAATGAACTTGAGCCTTTATTTGCAGATATAGCTAATTATTTGGTCGATAAGGAGCTCTCTACCGAACTTAATTATAATCAAAGGAAGAAGTTCCTTTTAGATTTAAAATACTATTTTAGGGGGGATCCATTTCTCTTTTGAATCTACTCTAACTAAATAATTAGACGACGTGTTTCACATGAGGAAGGCCAAAAAATTTTGTATCGCTGTCATAATGGACCAACAAGTGGTCATTATAGCGCAAATAGGACAGCTCACAAAGTTTGGGAAGCAGGTTTCTATTGGCCTCAAATTTCAAAATGCTAAAGCAATGGTTGCAAACTGTGATGGTTGTCAAAGACTTAAAGGATAGGGAATATTTCAAAAAAGGATGAAATGCCCTAAAAACTTATTTTAGAACGTGAAATCTTTGATGTTTGAGGCATTGACTTCATGGGATCATTCTATTGAACTTTATGTTCACGAATGATTTTTATGAGAATAATTATTACACAATTAATTATTTAAATATCATTAATTGTTCAAATACTTAAAATATTTATATATATATGCTTTGTATTAGTTCTGCTGTTGTTTAAGTTTTAACAGAGCAAAAAGTTGAAGAAAAATCAAGACAAAGCTATCGAGCCCAATAAAAGAAAGGTAGAGGCACTATTCATCAGATAAAGACAAAAGACTGAGTTTTGGGCAAAATTGTGAAGTCAAGGGCTAGAGTTTTGGGCAAAATTGTGAAGTCAATGGCTAGAGTTTTGGGCAAAATTTATAAAGTCAAGGGCTGAAGTTTAGGCCTCGACCTCAAGCCTCGACCTCAAGCTTCGACTTCATAATTTTCCCCTCGACTTTAGAAAGTTTGCCCTTGGGTAAAATTTATAAAGTCGAGGGCTAAAGTTTAGACCTCGACCTCAGACCTCGACTTTAGAAAGAAAAGAGCCGTTGGAATGCATTTAATGCATGTGTCAGATACATTTAATGTTTTTTCTCTACTTTTGACTTTTATACGTTTTTAAAACGTTAAGTTCATTAAACACAAGTATGGGCTGTCATAAATTTTTTTATAACGGGCAAATTTTTATCAAGAGCTATAAATAGAATTTTTCCTCCTCTCTTTGAAAAAGAGGAAATCCCAGAATTTTTGAACGCATAATAAAAATGAAAACAATGTTCTATAAAATTTTTTTTACTTTTGTTTTTGCTCTCATTCTCGTTAATTTGAAAATTTTTTCTAAGAGAACAATTAGTGCTCTGTTTCGAAATTTGCTGATACACTCTAAACGAGAGTTTTTTAGCACTGTCTAAGATTTACAAAATTTGATTACCTGCTCGTTTAAAGAGCTTAGTTTTGTAAAAGGAATTTGTAAAATTCTCAAAGTATTTTTTGTTGTAAATCTGCTCAAGTAGGAGCATTTCTTTGTAAAGGAAATTTGTATATTTCCTTAAGAGCTTTTTAATTTGTAAATCTGCTCATATAGGAGCTGTTTCTAAAAAGTCCTCAAATGAGGCATTTGTAAAAGAAGTCCTTGTAGAGGCAAAGTTAAAAGTCCTTAGTGGGAGACATTGAGAGAAGTCCTCGTGTGAGGCATTTGAAGTCTGGTCGTGGAAGTCCTTTGTAAAAGGCAATTGTAAAAGTCCTATTGTGATAGGCATTGTTGTAATTCCTCGTCTAAGAGGTGTATTGATTTTGGAATAATCAATATAGTGGTAAAAGTCCTCTTTGAGGTATTTGCACCGTGGAGAGTAGGCAGTGGGCCGAACTCCACGTTATATCCTTGTGTTGCTTCTTTTTCTCTCTCTTTGAGCTTCCTTATCTCTACTTATTTATTAATCAGTTTTAATTAATTTAATCCACTGTATTTATTTGTTTTAATTAACTCTTGTCTTATCTTAGTTAATTAATCTGGTTTGATAAAACAAAAAAATTTGTAATACTTAATTTACCCCCTCTTAAGTATTCCTTGTGTATTATTTTGAACACATTCCCTACTTCTTTTGGTAATAAATATATTTTAGTGGCAGTTGACTACATTTCAAAATGGGTAGAAGCTCAAGCTTTACCTACCAATGATGCCAAAACTGTAACAGGATTTTCAAAAAATTGTTTTCAAGATTCGGATGCCTACGGGCCTTAATCAATGATAGAGGTACCCATTTTTGTAATGCACAAATTGAAAATTTTTAAAACAATATGAAGTGTGCCATAGGGTATCTATCCCCTATCATCCACAAACCAGCAGGCAAGCTGAGGTTTCGAACAAAGAACTCAAACGAATCTTGGAAAAAACAGTTGCATCTAATAGAAAAGATTAGGTAAAGAAACTAGATGATGCACTGTAAGCCTATGGAACCGTTTTCAAAACACCTTTGGGAACAACTCCTTATAGATTGGTCTATGTTAAGGCATGTCACTTACCAGTGGAAATAAAACATGAGGCATACTGGGCTATTAAGTTATTGAATCATGACCTTGCAGCTGCTGGTTAACATAGGTTCTCTTAGCTGAATGAGCTAGACGAATTTCGTTTGGGGGCTTACGAGAAGAACATATTATATAAATAAAAGGTTAAGAAGTGGCATGATGCAAGAAACAAGTTCCCACATGAGTTCAAGGAAGGAGACTTAGTTTTGTTATTCAATTTCCAGTTAAAGCTCTTCTCAAGCAAATTAAAATTAAGATGGTCAAGGCCTTTTAAGGTTAAAAAGGTTTTTAGCCATGGTGCTGTAGATGTTGAAAACTTTGACAATGAAATATTTAAGGTTAATGAGCAAAGACTCAAATTATACCAAGGACCATCGCAAGATCTATGAAAGATGGGGAGCTGCACCTGGTGCAGACTCATTGAGCTCTCAGAGAAGGTTTTGTCAATCTAAAGACACTAAACAAGTGCCTAATGGGAGGCAACCCATTTCTAACTTTTCTCTAACCTATTTTTTGTGAATAAATAAGCTTTCGTGACATGAGCAAATTTTTTAATCTTAGAATAATAATCTGGACAAAATGGAGCAGCCAATCAAGCAAACGACTACATAAAAACTCAATCCTCAATCATAAATAGAGAAATTTTCTCAAAACTTCTAATTTTTTAAATCTTGCTCTGCAATTATCTATTGATTATTCCTTGCCTGTTTTATAATGTTTTTAAACATTGAGGACAATGTTCATATTAAGTGTGGGGGAAGGGAATTTAGTAAGATTGGGTTGAAGTTGAAGTTCTGTCAAAGAATAGAGTAAATATTCTTTAATTGATCAATCCCGCGAATTATAGGAAATTAATGAAATGGCTAAAAATTGACCAAAAGTTTTCAAAAATTTGAAACACAATCACTAACTAACTAAAAGAGCAAATAATTAACATTATCATATGATTGAGTTAACTTTACTATGTGCAAATCACTTTACAAATATCCATATGGAATAGTTTTACTGTTATTTAATTTAGAAATTTAGAGCTGGATTTAGCTTAAGGTCCTTAGTAAAGTTATTCAATTAATTTGTAAAAGCTTAAATGTTTTGTATGTTTTTCAATTTAGTCATTCTGAGAGCTTTGTAATCTTTGATGAAGGTTCAAATGATGATCATAACTTGATGATTTTTCCTTATAATTAATCAAAACAAAACAAAAATTAAAATAACTATGCGCTTAGGATTGAAATGGGCAAGGGATGGTCCCTCAGAAGAGCAATTTCTTGACCCCTCTTTTAATTTTAACTAAGCAAAAAAAAAAAAAAAAAAAGCAAAAATATAAGGCAAAAATCCCTTTAGAGGAAAATGAAAAGAAGAAGGAAAAAACCTTTCCTTCTATAGCTTTGAAGTACATAAATAATTAATAAGAATGAAATGAAAAACACCTTGAGAGAGAGATTCAAGGGATGAACTGATATATATGCCTTCATCTTTTATTATGATGCTTAGAGAGATGATTAAAGAACTGCATACCTATATGTATAAGGGGATAAAGTTGATTGATTTCCTTTTTCTTTGTTTCATCTTTTGAGCAATTTTTGCTTTAGAAATATTAATTAAACAATAACAGTAAGAGATGGTCTACTTGGACAAGTTCTGTGATTTTACCAGAGGTAATTTTAGCATAGTTAGTGAGAATGATAAAATATTTAAAGTGTTGAGATGATTTGAGCTTAACTAGTCTAGTCAAATTTCCATTTATGATTTATTTTCCTATTTAAAAAGTCTTGCCTGGATGTGTTGAATTAATGTTTACTTGAGGACAAGTAAAGACTTAAACACGGGGGAATTTGATAAGTCTTTTTTACTCTATTCTATTCATAGGAATTTAAGCTTGATTGAACTTGTTTTTAATAAATTTCAATGGATTTTGTACTTTTATTGCTCAAATGTTGTTTTTCAGCTTCTAAGATTAGAGAAAACAAGAAGTGAAGTGATTTGAACCAAATTGGAGCAAAAAAACAATAATAGTGCACAATAAAACTTATTCGAGGCTTGTAAAAGACCCATCGATGGCAAAACAATAAGGCAAAACAAGGGCAAAACCTCAGTCGAGCTCTATAGTCGAGCCCTCGACATAAGTCACGACAAACTCTAAGACATCAACACTTCACACTTCAATGAACAAGTCCTATTGAGCCCAACATTCAAGCCTTCAACGAGCTCAATGTTGCTTGTGGTTGAATCTGGAAAAGAACTCGAGTTTTTGAGGAGAATACCACAACTTAGATTGAACCCTGACATTTAAGCGACATTCGACCGCTTGATATATGCTAAGAAAAGTGGCCCTATGAGCTAGCATTTAAGATGCGCACATGAAAATAAAGAAAGAATTCAATTACAAAGAATTTGCCATGTCAATGAATAAAATCATCATGATTTTTGTGCCTAATTCTATAAATAAAAGTACATAGACATGAGATAGAAAAGGAGGGAGAATAGATGTACAATATCATATGTAACAAATTTCTAATATAGAGCAGATAAAGAATTTATAGGCAAAAACATCGTTTCTTTTTTCTTGCTAAGAAATCTCAAAGTTTCATGGGGAAATTCATTGCAAACTCAACGTTTGTTTTTGCAAGACTCTGTGCAATAGTCATATAACTTAGGGTTTGTGAATCTAAAACCTGATTCATGTGATTTCAATGTGTTTTAACGAATATCACTGGGTATTTTTAATTAGTAACTAAAACTTAATTTCATGGGTCTAAATGAGTAGTGTTCCTTTTAGATTCATGTCTAATTTCAACTGAATAGATTGGGAGATTATTCATTTGAATAGATATAGGCTACTAATAGAGTTGCTCATGATTACCTTAAGAGAGGGATGGTGAAACTTTCTGTCGATTGTTTTTAAAATTCATTAGATTGCTTTTAAAACAAATGATTCTTTAACTTTATGCAGATTTATATTGCTAATAACTTGTAAAGAGATTCCGATGGTTTGGTCTAGATTTAGAGTTATTGACCTTCAGAGAGGCTTTAACTTACCTTAGTGAATCCGACAATGCAAATTCACCAATGACAACTCTATGAGTTTATTGAGAAATCACATGATAAGGACTTCATAAAGCAATCTCTAAGGCTTTTTCTTGCATTAATGAGCTTATCTTACAATTTGCACTGAAAATATGTATATATGCATTAATCTTAATATAACTTATGTTTTTATTATGTTTTCCTAAATTTTCTTGGGCTAGATATGAGATAAAAAGTGAGTATGGTGGATGACAACGATCTCTTGGAATATGGCCTAATATTTTCTATGCTACTTCGGTAGGTGTTTGTTTAATGTTGGTAGTTGCGATCAAAGTTGAACAGAATTCTTAGCTTTATAAATTTTTGAAAACTTCAATTTTGTGCTCTTAAATGTTTTTAATCAACAAAATCAACCAATGAATCTCTCATAAATCATGTTACTTTAATTGAAATATTGTTTCAAGCATGTGTCCATGTATAAAACCCTATTTTCAATTGCATTAAGTGCGTGAGTTCTAGATTTTACTATAAAATCGTATGTATATGTGTCTATTTTGAAATTCTATTTCCTTTTCCAATCAAGTTCTTGATTATTTCAAACCCTGATTCATTTGAGATTCATAGACAAATTGATCTTATGAACATTGAAATGAGAATTATTAAAATTTCAATTAAACAAAACTTGTTATAGAAACAATTCAACAAAATATGAAGTCCATCAATCCATTACATGATCTCACTCAAACAATTTAGCTCATATTGGAACTTCATCTCATTAATAACATTGAATCACGAAGCACAATCCATTGTTAAAAGTCAAATAAAGAGAAAAGTATACCTAAAAAGTACAAGAATGTCTTCTTGAATCTTTAGGATCCAACTCTACTATGACAAGCATTGTAGAGAGTGCTAGTTTGCCAGAGTAGATGTCAATAGAAGATGAAGTGATACATATGGGTATATGGAAGGTGGAGTACATGGGTGAGGTACAAAGTGAATATTTTGGTTAGAGAAGTGGATGATGGTGTGTGTAAAGGAATGTCTCTGAATGGAATAGGTAAAAAATGATGTAGGAATGATATGGAATATATTGGTTTGATGTGTGAAGTGGTATAGAGAGTAGACAAAAGTAGTGATAGTATGTGTGAGACTGTATTATAGTTTAATGGACCTTAAATGAAATGCAAAATAAGTCTTTTGAATACAGCATAAATGACCTTAAATGAAATACAAAATAAGTCTTTTCAATACTACATAAGTAGGCTTATTAAATTGGGCCCAACAAAACAAATAACAAGAGAAAATGAAGTCAAAAGTTGCTTTGGTTAGTCTTGTATAGTCAACTCGACATATGGAGTGCTCAGTTCAGCTCTGGTCTTCTTAAAGGGACTAGCTTAAAGTTGTTCATGGAGAGTTTAGAGTTGTCTCGGGTTGTTAAATTGAGTATGACGGGTAGAGGTAGGTAAAAAAATTAACTAAACCAAATTTATAGTTTTTTTTTTTTTTACAAGCAGTTTGGATTACGATTCAAATTGGACCCCTCCAAACATATTATGACTTTGTTCAGGTGTAAATCTGAACTATGCTATTAATTCGAACAAACAGTTCAAAAAGCCTTAAAAAAAATTCTAAATTTAAAGATTAAAAGCCCAACCAATATAATTTTTTCATCTATCTCTATCTTTATTCTTTCATACACAATCTAGATGTAAGTATAGTATGCTTATTATACAGGACTAAGACTCGCTTATTAGGCAAAATTCTTCTATGGTTTTAGATTTTTATGTAACTCATGTCAGTACATGATGACTATCCAAATTTTTTGAAAAGTTAATGTTTGAACCCAGTGTCAAAAAGATTGTAAAAATGCATAAGCTCATCAAGGTCATGTGTGAAAAACAAACTACTACTTAGGTTTAAGGGATCAATCTGTGTTTACTATCTTTATTGACTATAGTATGAAATTGATTATAATAATTGTTTATTTAAATCTTGGAAATAAATTTTGGCATAGAAGATATCATTAGAAATGAATAAACTTTAATCATTAGTCTAAATGATAACATTTTATAATACAAGGTTTTTATTTTTCTCTTGTTCTAGTGTTATTTTTTAGAGAATTAAAATATCAAAATTATCGAAGTTTTGAAGGAAATAAAAACACTATGTTTCTAGTTAAAGAATGAAATGTGTTAAAAATAAGTGTTGGATGGAGTAGTCTTAATTAAGGGCCTTTTTTGTTGTGGAATGAAATATTTATAAAAATAACATGCTTATCTCTAGAAATAGTCTATTTATTTACTTATTTATTTTTTTTACTAAACTAGTTTAAAATTACATGTTTTGATTTATGATTCATATAAATACCGATGACGATGTTCCTTATTCCGCTTGATGTATAAATATATGATGTTCTTCGATATGTGTTTTATTTAAATATCCATTTAAATGTAAAATTCTATAGCAAAGTTATTTTTTTAATTACAATTTTCATATAATCTATAATCCAAATCCAGCTCAACTATTATTTAATAGTTTGATTTGAGAGGAAAAAAAAAACAAGCCAAAAATTATGGTTGGGTAGTTATTGTGAAAACAGAACAAAATTGATCCATGCTTACCCCTAATGACTATAACACATATATGAAGACATGGAACCCTTGACTCTTGACTATAGTTTTGATTGGTGTTTCAATAGCTCTATCGATCTTCAATCAATTGTTGTGTTGATCGGCTTGATTAGAACTCTACGCAATTAGCTCAAACAAGCAACTTGGTTTTTCTCTACTATAATGTAGTCATGGATTGGATATGTGTCTAGTTGGATCATGTGTAGTCTTTGCAACAACTACTCATATTGGCTTGGTAACTTGGTATTCTTACATAAATTCTTTTTATGCTCTTATGCTTATTTGATTTGTGAAACTCAAAGTTCAAAATTCAATGAGTAGCTTAGAAAAGGCAACAACTTGTTCGGCTAATGACTGATTTAGGTCATGGGCTATCCATGTGCTCAAATTAAAAAATTTAGCTGTGAATTGATCTACAACAACTCAATACTCGAAATTCAGTTAAGATTTACCCTATGGAAGTTCGATTATGTTATGCTGCAAGTGTTTGATCTTGGTCGGTCTCCTTATAGTTAGCTCGGCTGTTTAGACCACATATGTTTTATTCTACTATCATCACTTGCTCAGTCATTATAATTTGCTAAAGAAAAAGTTTGACCACTCTTTTATACTTAAGGCTTTGTTTATTTTAAGAAAAATGTCTTGTATTTAGAAAAGTGTTTTACGTAAAAATGTTTTCTTGAAAGTAATATGTTTTCATGTGTTTGTTGCATTTACAAAAATATGTTGAAAAAAATTTCTAGTGTTTGACCTACCAATACTATGTAATATGTCATTATATGTAAATAATTTATTATTGGTAAGTTACTATAAGTACATTATGCCAAATAATTCTATTTAAAGTAAAAGTGTAAAATATATATTATTTTACAATATTTATTTACAAACCACCAATTGATATTTATAATTTTTAATGATTTTTCATTTTTTTTCTAGTAAATTATTTTTATGTTTAAAATATAATTTATTGGTTAATTACGATAAAAATCAAATAAATATCATGTTCCTAGAGTTAGAGTATTTACTAAGGTTAATTCAAAAAATTACTTTCCATTTTGAAAAGAGTAAGTCATTTTCCTTAAAAAGAATATGATTTGCTTTTTAGTGGAAGCTATTTTCCTTTATGAGGGAAAACGTTTTCTACTTAAAGTGTCATTTTTTGCATAACAAATAAAGGAAAATAAAGGAAATTATGCTCCAAAAAATATTTGTCTTGAAACAAATAGGGCTATTTGGCAAGGTTAGCAAGTCATGGGGCATTTTTCCCGAAATGCTCAAGTTTAATGGTTGAAAAGCCTGGTAATTCCTGCATTTTTTTGTTATCGTCAGG
This sequence comes from Combretum micranthum, assembly GCA_024138025.1. Lineage (NCBI taxonomy): Eukaryota > Viridiplantae > Streptophyta > Magnoliopsida > Myrtales > Combretaceae > Combretum > Combretum micranthum. The sequence continues at coordinate 178,970 of JAMXBD010001811.1, read as the reverse complement.
GTACTTCTAACTTAGCAGCTTGAACATTAGAAGAGTCTTACATGTGTTGTCATTTCTCGCCACAATAAACAATAGCTATATGCACCTTAAGCTTATTGGCATTTGCCAAATTGAACAAACTAAAATGCTTGGTCCAATTTGACAACATTTATAGACATTTTCCCATGTAGATTCTTGAGAGTTACTTAGTTCTATTTTCCAATTGTTATGCTCTCATGGAAATTCTGCACAATACAAATTCCAATATAACCATGAATCTCCTTAATGAAACAAAAAAACAATATTTGCTTATTAGATCTCTAACCAAAATTCTTCAAAAATAATAGAAACAAATTCATTCTTAGTTAAATATTGAATGAGGCAAATTTGACTGATCTTGTTTTGAACACTTAAAAATATGCCATCTTAATGACCTAGCATACCGCCTCCTTTAAATATAGCTATTGATTTCTTTTACTCTATGCATGTTTGATCACCAAATAAGTATGAATTTGATCCTTTTACATTAAAATGCTTACATGCGCATTTTTTGTCCATTTTACATCAATATCATGTAGAAACACATTAATTATACAAGAATTTGAGCCAACTTAGTAAAGATAATGGTGTAATTTTACACATTTATCACTACCCCTTGTCAATCTAGATGTAAGAACTAGGAAGAGTTTCTAACCTAACTAAAGGTCGTTCTTTCATTCCAAAGACCACTTCGACTCTTTACCTTTATTTAAATAATCAAGCATTTTCTTAAAAGTAAGAAGTGTTGGATACTCTTTCTTTAACTCATCCACTAACACAAAACAAAGTGTAAAGTATGCTAAATACTAAAAAATTGCTTCATATTCTCTTGATAAAAAATTTGTCACTAGATTCTCATCACTTGATTTATCCATGATAATATAATCATACCATAACAATTTGATCAGGTATTTATGTTTTTTAGGTGCTTGAATCACCTATGATGACAACTCCTTCGAACTCTTGTGATTGATGTAATGCCCTAAATTGAGAGCGTTATCAGCTCGCCACATATCCTCACTGGATATGGACATGCTAAGGCTTAGATCCTACTAAATCACAATTTATAACATAATATACTCCAATGTCTCACATTAAAGGAGAACTTCTAAATATTAATATTATTAATAAAAACTTCTAAATACTCTATTGGCATAAAACAAGTACCAACTCAAAATCAAACTTAAAAACATTATATGAAAAGTCTTGCAACTTCAACTAAATTATAACATAAGAATTTCAACTTCATAGTTCCAAAACTCTAGTTATCTCAAATATATTCATCTAAAAGTCAACAGGAAAGTCGGTTCCACTATCGTCATCCCCATAGCCTACATAAATATCATACCCTAATAGATCGAACGGTATAGGTTCTTCACCTGATCCTGAAAAATAAAAAGAATGAATGCGAGACTTACTAAACCAAACCACAACCACATGTGTGTGAGCAAACAACATGCAGTTTCACATGTAACATGATAATATATGCAGCAACCACATGTTTTTATCTTTAATTACTCAGGCAATCAACATAGTTTGGAGCCTTTGCAACTACCTCCAAACCCGAAGTAACTCATGACTCTATGAAAAAAAAAAACACATACATAAATACTTACATACATATTGGTGTTGAGTACTCCCCACACACCCTGGGTACCGTACTCGTACCACTCCTAAACTACTGGAATCATCTCTATGCACAGCTCCACTCGGAAGAATGCCACACACATATCATTAGAGCACTATCTTAGTGGCATCGGTACTCCCGATTTACTAGACCTAGCCAAACACAAGCAACAACCAATTTAAAGCCGAATATCATTAAGTTCGTTTGCAGCTTCTAAGCCTACATTCACAAACAATAACTAAGGTAGGGATATACCTAAAACGACATTTGGAATAAATAACTTAGCTTCACCAAAAACACCAGATCACATAAAGCAAAACTAACTTAAAACTTATTTTTGAAATACAAAAACATTGCTTCTATGGCTATCTAATCTCCTAAACTATCATGAACTACAACTATTCTAGGTCCAAGCACACCTTCTAACTTAGATTTAGGTATATTAAAGGTTAGGCCAAGGGTTAAGGAGATAAAGAAGGTAAACAACATGGATCGAAAAAGACTATATAATCCCGTTATGGGGGGCGTGACCTCTTTATGATCGTGATGGGGGTGGTGATGGCCATTACGGCCTTTGCTAGGGCCGTGATCGGTTGGATTAGCCATACCCAAGAGATCACGGCACATGATACGGCCATGATACCCTGTACAAACCCCTTTTGGTCCAAACCATGAAAAACTCAAAAAGAAAACCTTTTTCTTGATTCTAATCCATGCAACTCCAAAAGAAAATGTCTTTTCTTATATAAAGAAATGTTAAAAGTGTGATACTGAAATTTTCCTTGTTCCTTTTGAAATCAATAGCCGTAACCACCAGCAAGATAACTTAAGGTTTTTCCGAAACTCCACCAATGATTTAATCCCTTCAACACTAGAGAAAACTTACCTATTGATTTGCCTATACGATTTCCTTGAAACAAGATACATGCTTGAGAGAAAGAGAGATTCATAGGGTTTAGCTCATTGTGAAACGTTCAGAGAGAGATAAATTTCTTTTAGGTGGGGGTTATAGGGGTAATTATTATTATTATTAATGTTGTTGTGTTGTTGTTGTTGTTGTGGTAGACCATAAAACCCTATTATTGATCAACATATGACAATTTTGCCTTTCGCTATGATTTATTTATTTTTATATTACAATTGGTACAAATAAGAAGGTGAGAGTTCAACAAATATTTACTCCACTTACATACTACTTCTACTACTTCATGTAATTCTCTAACATGATATGAAGCTTTAATCAAACATTGTGGCAACTACTTACTGAAATAAGTTATAAGGCAAATGTCTTGACGTAAAATAGGTATTATCTTTATTTCTAAAAAGTGTTTGTTTCAAATATAACTTCTTAAAATCTAGTAAAAACAATATAAGGGTAGTAATCAATGTTGTCTTCAAATTCTTAAAAGCTTCCATGGCTACATGACTCCATTGAAAGCCATCCTTCAATAAATCTGTTAAAGAACTAACTACAAAAGCGTAAGCTTTGATAAATCTTTTATAATGTTAGGATCTTTATAATGTTTTGATGATAACAAAAGAGGTTTATAATGTGTTATTATAATATTTTAATCACGTGAATTTTTATATTTATATTAGACTACCATATGAAAAAAGGAACAAATTTTATATTGGAGAACTTTCAAAAGATAGACTATAGGCAAAACTTTCCATATATAGAATTTTCTAAATGAAGCTTGTGAAACCTAGCTCTATGAATTGAATATATTTAGAAAATATAACTAATTGTTCCACTAAAGCAAGACAAATATCCAAGGGGATCTCATCATGATTGTTTTTTTTACAAGGCCGAGTTAGATGGTTTATTTTGTGGAGAAATTATTATGTTAAAGTGTGTTGTCTTGAAGTAAATTATTTGAAATATTACACACATACATACACTATTTGAAGATGTTTCCAAGCTAGTCAAGACACTAAAGGAAGGCTTAAGGCGTCACAACTAGCAAATCTTTTATGAAAGGAAGCATATCTGCTAAATTGGACACGATATGTCTTATGGATTTGAACATATCATGTGATAACTTGCAAGACTTGAAGTGTATATCTTATACAAGGTAACCAACAACTACAAGATTTGTCACACCCTAAGAGGTACCCTAAACGTGGCAGTCCATCGTACATAATACTAAAGCTTAAGAATGACTACCTCAGTCATGCAGAGGCTTCCATATCATGTACAAGGCGTATATCACAACCAAGAGAACGCATCGGAATAGCGCAATTTACATTAATAATAATTAAGTAATAAGGCAAAGAGAATACTTATCATAAAACATAAACATGTTAAATTACAATTCTTAGGGGCATATCCCTCTATTGTCTTCAAATAAATATACATCTTAAAATTTCTAAAACACTAACATAGAATACATTACATATAAGGAACCTTACAGAATAACTTCATCTTATGTTTCCATTGCCTTCATAAAAGCTCAACATCCTCCCATGACTTCTTAACGTCATGATCCTCAATTTAAGTCATGAGTATACCTGTTTCAACAAAATCTATAGAGGTATAAGATACAACTAGCTTAGCGAGGTATTCCTTTTCATTCGCACCATGTTTTCAAACAAGTTCTTTTAAATTTTCACAAATATGCTATGCATACAATGCAACATTCACGTGATTACGCAAATATATATAGTTATCCGGAAACCATATATAGAACGTATTTACCCCTCCGTATAGAAGGTTAGGGATTCAGTGTTGAAGATCTGCGACCTTCTACTGCTAATTCCCAGGTCCCTACCCAAAGCGTCCGGTGAGCTCGGTTCCGAACCTAAAGTTGCATTCTCGGGCGATTTGATTCTCTAGGAGGGAACATGGCCCGTGTCACAGCATGATAACAGCCAATCCAACTCTACGCGTAGGAGTAGCAGCCTTCCGACAGAGATGTGACTCGATGGATGCTATGCTTGAGCGTTTTACTTTTCTTAAGCCAATCCTTATTAAGGTTTATTTAGGGGACGATCAATCAATTTGATAAACAATACGCAATCATATAAGTAAGTAAACAAAACACTTAAACAGGCAATTGGAAGTTGCGATATTCTTAATTTTCATTTCACACATAAGCATAGAATCACATATATATACATATCCTCGAATTCCCCATACATATCCATTTTCATCTTTTCTTAGTATACTAATGCCACTACTTTATAAGCACAAGCAAGGTAATGAAATCAAGAGGAATAACTCACTCGTCCATTTCACAATCTTCTTAGTCATAGAAATCCTAAGGAAGGGTAACCCGTATCCTTCGTCACCTAGACAAAAGAAATACCTGGGAAGAGTATTTCGTAGAAATTTTACTTAAAATTTCTAATTCTATTTTACTATGTTTGTCAAATTCGTACATAATGAAATTCCAATTTAAAATGGTCATAACTTGCTCATTTTAACTCGGAATTTCGCATATAATATACCGTTTTCTACCTATTCAAAAAGATCTATCCATTTCTAAGGTTATCTTTATCATATAAGGTCATTTGGGTTCCGAAACCATAGGGTACAGATTCAAAACGAATTTTTCTAGATTTTGTGAAACAATTTTCCAACTCAACTTCATTCAAAAATCTTTTGATAAAAATATAGGCATATATATGATTTATAAATCCCTTTAGTATATAGATAAGCTCACTTTATATGCAAAAATTCTAATGGTAGTGTCTCAACAATTTATTTCATTAAACAATTCATTTTGAAGTGTTAAAACTTAACTTGACAAATTTCCTTCTTAGATATTTTGAAGAAACTTTATATTTTCCTACGTTATTATAAATGAGTATATTTTTATTTTATTTCCTCAGTCCATTTTCCAAAACAAGTAAATTTTCCTTTAACTTTGGTATTTTATAATTGATACTTTTAGTGATAAAAGGGCAAAGTGATCAAAAGTCTATTAAGTTGTTAATAACCTATTTATAAATTTGTATTTAGAATGATTTTAGAAAAAGAGTCTTTTCTTTTTATATTTTTTGTTTAAAATATAAGTTTTTGTTTTCTAAAACTTGGTCTTTTATTTCATCTACAAATTTTAGTTGAAAAGAATCCTCTTTATTGATAAAACCCTTTGTTTTTTATCTTGTCATATTTATATTCTTTGAAAATAAGTTCCTTCTTGAAAATCATTATTTTTCCTAAGTGGGTTTATAATTTTATGAGTCGATTTTATCTTAACTTTGAAAACTAGTTTGTTTTTTGGTTTTGTTATAGAGTTGAAAAGAGTTTAATCTTAAGCTTTTTGTGAAAACTTTGAATGCTAACAAATTATTTTACTAAAAATTAGGTGACCATATTATAAAAGAAAGAGTTTATTTCTTATATTTCCTTGGTAAAGCTATCTTTGTTATTTAAGAAAACTTTGACAAAACTTGTATTATCCTATTTCTTTGTTTAAAAATAATCTCCATTATTTAATGACAAGTCATATAATAGAAAATTTAGTTTAAAGTTCCTTTAATAAAGTGAAATTCTATTTTTAAATTTAGTTGAGACAATATCATTATGTAGATGCAAGTATTATGAGCATGTAAAATAATAAGAATATGAGAAAATACTAGAAACAAATAATAATAAGCAAGATAATAAAGATACCTTAGCCTCATTAAGGTATCCTAGTCAAGTATTGGGAGCTTTAGCTTCATCAAGGTATCCCGGTCAAGTATTGAGAGCCTTAGCTTCATCAAGGTATCTCGGGACTAAGAATAGACTAGTCTCAAAAAGAATAAAGAAAATAAAGAAAAGATTGTTTTGACTTGATACAGACAAGTCTAAGACTAGAGAGACTAGTTTTAAAAATAACATAAATAAATAAATTACAAAGCATGAAATTAAATAAATAACAAGTGAGCTTATATGCTCTAAAGATTATATATAAATACATAAATATATTTAGTTAGATATGAATAAGAAGTTAGTATAATAATAACAATATTAATAATGAATAATAACAACATATATAATATCAAGATAATAAAATAGGATTTCCATGTGCAAGAACAAAACATGAACATGTTGTTGTTTTCACTACTCATGTGAGTTTCAAAACAACACCATAGTCATGTTAAGTTACATGACATGGATAAACTAAATGGTTGGAAGAATTTTTACCTAAGTATTTATGTGGTATGAAGATGGTAGTGAATGTATGGTTATGTGGTTATTGAGAAATGGTAGTTGGATTGTGCATAGAGAGAAATTTTGTGAGTGAAGAGAGTTTTGGTAGAGAAAAATTTTGTGGAGAGTATTTGTGTAGAAAATTTGAGAGAGTTTTGGTAGTAGAATGAGTTGTGTGAAAGAATGAAGGAGGAAGGAGGTATTTATAGAATTTTGAAGTGAAAATTAGATGTAATTAAATTAATTGAAAAAGAAAATAAATGAGAGTGAAGAGAGAGAAGGGGGCACGACAAGCATGGGTGGAGAGAGAGGAGTGATTAAAAATTAATTTTAGAAGAAAAATGTAAGAGAAGTTTAGTAATATGTGGTGTAGAATTTTTATGGGAAAAGAAAATTATAAGAAATAGGTATGTAGGTGTAAGAATAGATAGTAAGAAAAAGTAGAGATAGTGAAATAATAATGAATAGTAGAAAAGTACTATGAATAGTAAACTAGACAATTAAAATACCAGTAGTAATAAAAATACGCGTATAAATACGATATCTGTAATTTTTAGCTATAGAAAAATTCTAAAACTGATATTTTTGAAAACCTTATATTTTTATGAGTCTATTGGTATTAGCGGAATATTTTTTCCATCTGGTGTACCGAGGCACGATTTTTGAAAACCGATCCCGTTTGGATCCGAAGGACATTAGAAATTCGCGAATATGATATTTTTAAGCTTCCCTATATTATTACGACTATTATCAACAATTATTTTCATTTCATTGTTTAGGGTTTAAGAGCGCGGGATTGCCGAATCTTAAACACTAGGGTTTGTTATAAGCTTTGTTGACTTTTAGGGTTCCGGTTTGACTTCCGGTTTTGTTGACTTATTCGTAAGATCATAAAATTATGGAGTTTTGCCGGTATTATATTTTTAGTTTGACGTGGTTTATCTCATTTTATTTGTGATTATTTAATATTTTTTAGCTCTCGGGATCGTTTAACCGAGTCTAGGGTTAAGGGTTGACTCAGTTTGGATTTTGGTGAAAATTGAAACGTTTGATTCTAAAATTCATCGAAGGATTTAAGATCTTAGTATTTCGTTGTCGAGAGTTATTTGGATATATCATTTTGATTTACGTGTTAGGAATTAGATAGATGATTTGATTTGTGTATAGATGTCAAATTAACCGATAGTCGTATTTTATATTTTGTTTTGAGAGTTCTCATTTTCTTAAGACTAAGAATTTTTGTGTTTGACCTGATTTAGAATTTGTTTTTAACTTGGGTTGATTTTTAGGGTTTCGATTTTGGTGTTGGACTTTTAGGATTATTTTCTAAGAATTATGAAAATTTTCAGGGGTTTACAAGATTAATTGAGTAATTACATTAAAAAGTTTCAACATTTGGTGGTAAATTAACTTAAGATATTAACGTTTTAAGTGGTTAAAAAAATGAATCTATGTTTTGGGATAAATTTATTTAAGATATTAAAGTTTCAAGTGGTTTAAAAAAAAGAAATCAATGTTTTATAAAATGGGTCGAATAAGGTATCCATAATTGATAGTTTCGGGGTAAATTAATTATACCTCATTTGACTTTCTTTACTAAATGTTGATTTCTCTTTTGAACCACTCAAAAGGTTAAAACCTTAAATGAACTTACCTCTAAATATTGATATATTTTGGTATAGTTTACCCTTTTATTATATGAGTCTGAATAGATTTGTGTGTGCTCTCTAAATTGATAAGCATGGAAGTTCAATATGACATATTGATCCCATGAATCTAAGTTTATGAGGCACCATTTCAATACTCATAGGACGATTGCTAATAACTCAAAATTTTCACACCCCAAACACTTGGACATATTGTTTTTACCATGCATGTTACTTATGCGGTATATGCAAGTCTTCAATCTTATAGAATGAGTTTCTAATTATATTTTAATTATAAAATCATAATAAACTTTACGTAACATCTTGCAGAGTTCCATATGAAAATTCATATATTAGGAGTTTTCAAGACTTATAAACTGATGCTAGTGACAATTAAATTTAATTATATCATTTATATTTTAACATGGTCATAAGCCTCAAAAGGAGATCAAGGTACCATCGTTAGCTAATTTGACCCATCGTCTAAGTACGGGTAAGATAATACTAGTTAACTTAGGTTAATAAGAGTTTATATTAAATTGAAAGTCATAAGCAATCTAAAGTACCGATAAAAGCTCTCTGCCATAAAAGATAAAATAGATAGGTAAATCAATTGCATCTAATAGCTTCTAACAACTCCTCATTTTAAGAAGAATCATAGGTGTCATAACGAAGCTAGCTGAGCCATATTGCATAACCACATGTAAGTCATTGGTACTTGTATTAATAAAAGATATGTAGTAAAGCCCGGTATGACAATAATATCAAGCACATACGTTGTGTCCCACATGCTTATTTCTAATGCAAAATCTATAAAGCAAAGTTATTAAAATAAATGTTAGGTAAGCAATGTGTTCTTAGCATCCCAAAAACATGTAGCACAAAAGGACACATAACTCCAAGCAAACAAAAGTATTGGGGAATGGAAAGAGTCTGACTTCACCATATGCTAATAAGGGGTTAACGGGCCTCTAGTACCACATCGAAAAAAAATGAAAAGGGTAGTCTCGTACAAAGATATCCATTGAATCTAACCATTAACAAGCACTATTTATTACCAACTGCTACTTCCAAGTGAAATCCCAAGCTTGTTCTTCAACTTCTAAAATTAACATCCAAGTAGCTTATTGCCACTTATAATTCTATCGATAGACAATTTAGTCATAGGTCTCCTAGGCCCAAGATGATCTCCATACGTCATGGGTTGATCAATTGTACCTTGAACCAAGTTGTTTTGGTTGGTACGACCTGATATGAGCCTATGATGACCATTAGATAACCTTAGGCAAGTCTCACAAGGCTATGTCGAGTTACCTTACTTGACAGCAGCTTGACCATTTAAGGTTGCCTGATGTCTATCACATGCTTTTCTATTAAGGTGGTTTGTCTATTTTAGTAAGTAAGTTGACCTATTAATTGCTTCTAGTTAGCACAATAGTGGAAGATGCATTTATTATATCTTCTTAGATTTACTTTCTTAATTAATTAGGAGACATTTTCCTTATATGAGTTTATCTCCTCTTATGATCAACCATGGATTTGCTCCTACAAATATAACCCATGTTGTAGCCAGGTAACGTTCAAACTCACATAGATTTAATTATTACTTTCTGTTTGTCTTGCTAACGATTTACTCACTTGCATAATCACCGACTTAAACATTGGTGTGGTCATGCTAGACAAAAGTTACCTAATCTACACATACACATATTCATCTTTGCTAAGACTCAAAGACCAAAGAGACAGTATTTTCAACATAAAAGAGAGTTATAAAGAGAGAAAGTAAGAAAACTTTAGAAGAGATTTCTCGTATTAAAGTAATCATTTTCTACTGCAAGAATTGCAAAAAGCGATTTATCATCATGTTTTCTTGTGCTTTCACTATTAATTACTGATAAGTCTATTTACTTTATTCTATTCATAGAAATTTAGGCTTAATCTAATACATTTTTGGATGAATTCCTTTGAATCTTGTGCTTTTATTGAGTTGTTTTTTAGCTCCTAAAATCAAAAGAAGAAGAAACAAAGTGACTTGAGTTAGATTGGGAGCAAAACAACAACAACTATGCAAAGTAAAACATAATTAAGGCCTGCAGAAGACCCATCGAAGGCAAAACAACAAGGTAAAATGACCAACCATGCCCTAAATCGAGCACTTGACATGACCTTCGACTTCGTATTGAGGTGATCGAGCCCTAAACTTCATATACAACTGTTGTCACGCCACAATGTCAAGCCCTAAACTCACCCTGAGACTGAAGCTAGATAGAAATGATTCCTTTGAGTAAAAAGGCACAGCTTATATTGAGCCTAACACTCGAGCCTTGATAAACTCAATAGTACTTCGCGGTTGAATTTAGATAGGAACTCGAGTTTTTTAGTAGAAAGCCACAACTTAGGTGAGCCCTGATATCCAAGCAACATTTGAGCCTTCAGTGACCTTATGAGTTAGTAACCCAGACGCGCGTGTGAAAATAAAGTGCGAATTCTGTTATAAAGAATCTACCATGACAACGAATAAAATTGTCATGATTTATGTATCCAATCTTATAAATAAATGTATAGAGACATGTGATAAAATAATCTGGTATAATCTGTATCATTTGTAACAAATTCCTAACATAGTATAGAGAGAGATTTTTTAGCAAAAGAACTAATTCTTCTTGCTTTAGAAATCTTGAAGTATTTTGGGTAAATTCATTATAAACCCGACGTTTGTTTTTGCAATGACCTAAGCTTTATTTGTAATTTCATCTTCAATTCCATATTATTTCTTTGGAATTTGTGGTTAATGTTTGCATTCATGGAGAAATAATCATTTAACTTAGGATTCATGAATCCAATACTTGATCTTGTGATTTCAAAGTGTTTTAATGAATGATTGTGTATTTGTAATTAGTAGCCAAAACTTAATTTTGTGGGTTTAAATGAGTAGCGCACCTTTTAGATTCATGTATGATTTCAATTGAATAGATTAAGATATCATTCTTTTAAATAGATTAGGGCTACTAATGGAGTTGCTTATAATCACCATGAGAGAGAGATGGTGAAACTTTTTGTTGCTTGTTTTTAAAATTTATTAAGTTGTTTTAAAACAGAGGATTCTTAAACTTTATGCAGATCTAGATTGCTGATAACTTGTGAAGAATTCTGGTGTTCTGGTCTAGATCTAGAGTTACTGACCTTGACAGAGGCTTTAACTTACCCTAGTGAATTCAACAGTGCAAATATGCCAGTGTACAGCTCTATGATTTTGTTAAGAAATCACATGATAAGGACTTGGTGAAGCAATCCCTATGGTTTCTTCTTGCATTAACAATCTTATCTTACAACTTGCCCCGAAAACATGTATATTTTCATTAACCTTAGTATAACTTTTGTTTTTATTACGTTTTGCTGAAGTTTTTTTGTTTAGATAATAGATGAAATATGAATAAGATAGATGCCAATGATCCTTTGGAATACGACCTACTACTTTCTATGCTACTTCAATATGTGCACTTGCCTAATGTTGGTAATTGCAATTGAAGTTGAACAGAACTTATTAGTTTTATAAATATTTGAAAACTTCAACTTCATTTTCTTAATTGTTTTAAACACAACGAACCGACTTATTACTTATGCATCATGATATCATAGTCTTCTTGTATTAGACTTATGGACCTTATAATTACTATGTAATCTTGTTTCTATTCAGTTTTACTAGATTCTCCATTTCTTGAGATTCAATTAGGTGTGCTTATTAAAATTTGATTAATATTTTTAATGTGTTAATCTAATTTATCAGGTACAGTGCATATAAGAAAGTCCCATGTGCATAATTAAATTTACATTATTAAGTGGAGTTGTAGGTAATCTTGAATGTGAGATTACATAAATATGTTATATCAAGGTCAAATTTAATAGAGGAATTTCCAAAGTGGAGTAATTAGTTAATTGGTTGATTAAAAATTAGAGCAATGCAATTTGCAGCGATTAATTATGAACCCACTTTCATCAATGGAACAAAGTTAAACTTATTACCTAAACGCATTTGACTGGTAGAGATGGGTATCAATATACATATCTCAAAAGAGGAAAACCAAATTTAAGACTTGAGTTATAAAAATAATACAATTATTTTTTTAATTATATTCTTGCATAACCTTTTAACTGTAAGTTTATTTTCAACATGAAGCATCACAACTTTTGAAGTTACCTTCTAAATTTGTTATCATTAAAATATTTATGTAGAGAACTCAATATAGTAACCTTATTTTCTTAAAACAAAAACTTTTAAAGTATTTTGTTGTTGCTTAATGACTACATTTAATGAGAAGATTAGGCTTTTTAATAGATAATAAAAATAGACTAAGCAATTTTTAAGATTTAGGATTAAGTATAATTAATTAGGAGCTTCACCTTAAGGTAGGTAAATGATTTAAAATTCTAAATGATGGGACTACTTAGGTAAACTCTTGGCACTCTAAGAACATGCTCTAAATCATAGCCATGGGACTATTATTATCCCTTCCCTTAAACCAATCCAACTACTCACAATTCCAACTTAATTAATAAATGGATTAATCATACATAGCAATAAAGAGGAAATTGAATCCTTACTTTTTAGGTGCTTAGCTAGACTAATTAGTCTTGAATCGTAGGATTCATACCCAAAAGAACCATATATGATATATGATGAAGGTACAATTGCACCAAGTTCGCCTCAACAAATTCAAGTTCATGAAGGAATGATTACACGAAATAGAGCTAAGAAGCTTCGGGAAAGATTTCAAGGATTTATGCAAAAATTTGTTGAAGATCACTCCAAGTTCACCAACATCGATTTAGAACAAAAAAATGAAGGCTTTTACTATCATTTTCGCAACCCAGAAGGATAATACAACATCACCAATGGAAATCGGTCCAGAGCTGCCTGTTTTGGGTTTAACACCGGCAGTGCAAAGACCAATGTCATTGGCTTTCATTTAATTTTTTTCTTTTCAAATTTCTATTTTTTTAATAATGTAGGGATTAATTATAATTATGTTTTCAGTTATGTTATCAGTTATGTAACTGCTACAATTATGGTTTTTTTTCAGTTACGTTATTAGTTACGTAACTGCCACAATTATGCTTTTTCTTCAGTTACGTTATTAGTTACGTAACTGCTACAATTATGATTTTTTAGTTACGTAATTGTCTTGTAATAGCCTATATATTAAGGCTAGTATGGGAGATAGAAAATAAGATTATAGAATAAATTTTCCATTGTGAAAAACAATTTGAGAGAAATCCTTTCTCTTTGAGTTCTTTTGAGAACTTGGAATTTCTTCAACAATTTGAATTTTTGTTGAGTTCATCATTATACCAAAGTTCTAGGTTGGTATATCCAACAAGGTCGCGATTATCATATCAAGATTCTTTGGGTTACTCAATCATAGGGGCGAGGTCAATTCCATCTTATCATACCAAGGTTCGTGGAGTTTCAGATCTAGATCTGAATATTTCATTGGGTCAAGGTCCGCCTTCTTGATTCTTAAAGTCCAGGAAATTCAAGATCCGTGATGAGCACGCATCAGATTGGTATTAGAGCCCTAGGTTTTCGAGGAATCATCCAAATTCAGTGAGAATCGAAAATGATACATTAAAACCTAAATTGATTCGTTCATATTATCTTTTCTATTTCTTTAGTTGTTGAATTTGTTGTTAGGGTTCTTGTAAAAAAAAAAAAGAGAAATTAAAAAAAAAACAAGAAAAGAGTTGCAAAAGAAAAAAAAAAAAGTGAAATTGAGAATTCATCTTTATTTTATGGTTGAGTGGAATTTAGATCCTGTTATATACTTACCGCGGATTAAGGTGTTGTGAGGAATAAAACAAGAAGGAAAATTCAAGAATCGAGATCCAAGTTCGATACAAAACCATAAGACGAAGGATCGAGAGGTAAGGTGGTAAGTGTATTTTGAGTTTGTGTGAAATACGAGTGTTGAGTGTTATATTTTGTGAGAGATACACGTGAGGGAGTGAAGTGAGGTTTTCTTTCTGTTTTTATTATTTGGTTGAAAATTCTAACAATTACAAGATGTCTAGCTTACCAAGGAAGGAAGAAGATGGGAGTAATTATGTACAGAAGGATATGGCTAGAATGTTTGAAATGTTACAGGGATTAACTACGCGAATGGATCGCATGGAACGGAAGAAATCAAGAGAAGAGCCTGATTCTGATGATGAACAGGAAGTCAGGAAGCTTGCTAGGTTCGGAGGCAAGAATAACTCAAGAGATAGCACTAGTAGTAGAGGTGAGAAAGTTGACACCAATTTAAATTCTATAAAATTTAAAATTCCTCCTTTTCAGGGCAAGAATGATCCAGATGCTTATCTGGAATGGGAACGTAAGATTGAGCTGATTTTTGCATGTCACAATTATTCTGAGGAAAAGAAAGTTAAATTGGTTATAGTAGAATTTTGTGGATATGCCAGCATATGGTGGAACCAGCTGACAATTAATAGAAGAAGAAATCTAGAGGATCCAGTTAGCACTGGGCGAGAATTAAAGTAGATTATGAGGAAGAGGTTTGTACCTCTATATTATTCTAGAGGAATGTATCACCAATTACAGGAACTTTCACAAGGAAGTATGAGTGTTGAAGAGCACTACATGGAGATGGAGACACTCATGATGAAGCTTGATAGCCAAGAGGATAGTGAAGCCTCTATGGCAAGATTTTTGAATGGTTTGAATAGAAATATTGCAGACAAGGTTGAATTGCAGCACTATATGGAATTGGATGAAATGTATCAGATGGCCTTGAAAGTTGAGAGCCAGCTTAAGAGGAAGGAGAAATATAATTTTGCAGGTTCTTCTTCTACTCCATGGAAGAACAAATGGAAGAAGGAGGATAAGAAGAATAAGAAAGAAAAATTTATTCAAGCTATTTCAAAAGAGGAGCCTTCTAGCAAATCCAAAGGTAAATCTGAATCTCAATCTGGTTTGAGTAAAATTCGCTGTTTTAGGTGCAATGGTGTTGGTCATATAGCTTCCCAGTGTCCTAACAAGAAAGCTATGATTGCTTTGGGAAGTGATGAGTATAAAACAGCTAGTGAAAGTGAAGGAGATGATGATGAGGTGCCTGAATTAGAAGATGTTACAGATACTGAGGAGGTAGATGCTTCAAACGTATCATTAGTTATCAGACGTACTTTGAGTACACAACAGGTAGAAGAGGGAGATCTTGAGCAGCAAAGGAAAAACATTTTCCATACTTGAGTTGTGGTGAAAGACAAGGCTTGTAGTTTAATCATTGATGGTGGTAGTTGTGCCAATGTGGTAAGTGCTAATCTAGTGGAATTGCTTAAACTGCCCACATTGAAACATCCTAAGCCTTACAAGTTGCAGTGGTTGAATGACTCTGGAGAAGTGAAAGTGAATAAGCAGGTGAATTTAATGATTGCTTTGGGAAACTATAAGGATGAAGTATTATGTGATATAGTGCCTATGAATGCCTGCCATATATTGTTTGGTAGACCATGGCAATTTGACAGGAATGTTACTCATGAAGGGCGTTCAAATCGTTTCATAGTGAGACAAAATGAGAAGACATTTTACTTGAAGCCTTTGACACCCCAACAAGTTCAAGAAGATCAAAAGAAATTGAAACAGGAAGATGACATGTTAAGAGCTAATGAGAAAAAGAGAGAAAACACGAGAGCTAGTGAGGATGATACACGAGTGACAGAGAGGAAAAACAAAGTGGCTAGTGAGAAAAAAGGAGAGAGTGAGAAGAAGAAACAATTAAATTGTTATGCCACTAAAAGTGAGATCAAGAGTGTTGTAAATGAGAAAAGATCTTTAATTGTACTTATGTACAAGGAGATCATGTTTTCTACTAATGATCTTGACTCAAATTTGCCTAGTTCTGTTGTGTCTCTTTTACAGGAGTATGAAGATATGTTTCCTGAAGAGATTCCTGGAGGGTTGCCACCAATCAGAGGAATAGAACACCAAATAGACTTCATACCAGGAGCTTCTATTCCAAATAGACCAGCCTATAGGAGTAGTCCTGAAGAGACTAAAGAGATCCAAAGGCAAGTAGAGGAGTTACTAGCAAAAGGGTTTGTTCGTGAAAGCATGAGTCCTTGTGCTGTGCCAGTATTGCTTGTGCCCAAGAAAGACGGAACCTGGAGAATGTGTGTAGATTGTAGAGCTATTAATAAGATCACGGTAAAGTATCGTCATCCTATTCTTAGGTTAGATGATATGCTTGATGAATTGCATGGTTCTTGTCTATTTTCTAAAATCGATCTTAAAAGTGGTTACCATCAAATTAGAATTAAAGAAGGGGGTGAATGGAAAACTGCTTTTAAAACCAAGTTGGCCCTTTATGAATGGTTAGTCATGCCTTTTGGACTAACTAATGCACCAAGTACATTCATGAGATTAATGAATCATGTCATGCGTCCTTTCATAGGAAAATTTGTTGTAGTGTACTTTGATGACATTTTAATCTACAATAAAAATTTAGAAGAGCATGTGAATCATTTGAGGAGTGTACTGTCTGTTTTGAAAAAAGAGCATATATATGTTAATCTTAAAAAATGTACTTTTTGTATGGACAAAGTTGTATTCTTAGGATTTATGGTTGGTGCTAGAGGTATAGAAGTAGATGAGGAGAAAATTAAGGCAATCAAGGATTGGCCTACTCTTACTAGCATCACTGAGGTAAGGAGTTTTCACAGCCTTGCTAGTTTTTATAGACGCTTTGTGAAAGACTTTAGCACTTTAGCAGCGCCATTGACTGAAGTTGTAAAAAAATCTATTGGGTTTAAATGGGGTGAAGCACAGGAAAAAGCTTTTAATTTGGTTAAAGAAAAATTATGTTCTGCTCCTTTGTTGTCTTTACCTGATTTTTCTAGGGCTTTTGAGATTGAATGCGATGCATCTGGGGTTGGCATTGGAGCTGTATTAATGCAGGAGGGCAAGCCAATAGCATATTTCAGTGAAAAGCTAAATGGAGCACCATTGAGTTATCCTACTTATGATAAGGAGCTATATGCATTGGTGAAAGCATTGGAGACTTGGCAACACTATTTGTGGCCAAAGGAATTTGTCATCCATACAGATCATGAATCACTGAAGCATTTGATAGGACAAGGGAAATTGAACAGGAGACATGCCAGATGGATGGAGTTTATTGAGACTTTTCCTTATGTGATCAGCTACAAGCAAGGTAAAGAAAATGTGGTTGCTGATGCATTATCACGTAGGTATGTCTTTCCATCAACTCTTAATGCAAAGTTGCTTGGTTTTGAGCATGTTAAAGAGTTGTATGCTACTGATCCTGATTTTGCTACTGTTTTTTGCTGTTTATGAAGAGGGATCTTTTAACAAGTTTTATAGACATGAGGGATTTTTGTTTAGAGAGGGAAAATTGTGTATTCCTCGATGTTCAATAAGAGAATTACTTGTTAGAGAATCTCATAGTGGAGGGTTAATGGGGCATTTTGGTGTAACTAAAACCTTAGATATTTTAAATGAACATTTTTATTGGCCTCATATGAGAAGGGATGTAGAAAGGATTTGTAGTAGATGTGTTATTTGCAAAAAGGCCAAATCTAAGGTGATGCCTCATGCATTGTATACCCCTTTACCTGTTCCTAATGAGCCATAGACTGATATTTCGATGGATTTTGTTTTGGTTTACCTAGGTCTAAGAGGGGTTGTGACTCAATTTTCATTGTTGTTGATAGATTTTCAAAAATGGCACACTTTATCGCTTGTTATAAAACTGACAATGCATCTCATATTGCTGACTTGTTCTTTAAGGAAATTGTTAGGTTACATGGAGTGCCTAAAAGCATTGTAAGTGATCGAGATGTCAAGTTTTTGAGCCATTTTTGGAGAGTTTTGCGGAGCAAAATGGAAACTAAGCTATTATTTTCTACTGCTGATCATCCACAAACTGAAGTAGTGAATAGGACAATGACGACTTTGCTAAGAGCTGTAATTCAAAAGAATTTGAAGTCTTGGGAAGATTGTTTACCATTTATTGAATTTACATATAGTCACACTATTCATTCTATTACTGGTTTTTCTCAATTTGAAGTTGTTTATAGTTTTAATCCATTAACTCTTTTAGATTTATTACCTTTACCAGTTAATGAAAGAACTAGCTTGAATGGTAAAAAGAAGGCATAAACTGTCAAGAAATTGCATGAACAGGTGCGACAGAGAATTGAAAAGAGAAATGAGCAATACGCTCAACAAGCTAACAAGGGCAGGAAAAAGATCACCTTTAAACCAGGTGATTGAGTGTGGGTGCACTTAAGGAAAGAGAGATTTCCATCTCAAAGGAAATCAAAGCTGGAGCCTAGAGGCGATGGACCATTTCAAGTCATTGAAAAGATCAATGATAACGCCTACAAATTAGATTTACCAGGTGAGTATAATGTAAGTGCTATTTTCAATGTTTCTGATTTAAGTCCTTTTGATGTAGGTGAAGACGATTCGAGGACGAATCCTTTTGAAGAGAGGGGGAATGATGAAGGTACAATTGCACCAAGTTCACTTCAACAAATTCAAGTTCCTAAAGGAATGATTACATGAAATAGAGCCAAGAAGCTTCGGGAAAGATTTCAAGGATTTGTGCAAAAATTTGTTGAAGATCACTCCAAGTTCATCAACATTGATTTAGAACAAAAAAATGAAGCCTTTTATTATCATTTTCACAGCCCAGAAGGATAATACAACATCACCAATGGAAATCAGTCCAGAGTTGCCTGTTTTGGGTTCAACACCGGCAGTGCAAAGACCAATGTCGTCGGCCTTCATTTAATTTTTGTCTTTTTGAATTTCTATTTTTTTAATAATGTAGGGATTAATTATAATTATGTTTTCAGTTATGTTATCAGTTACGTAACTACCACAATTATGGTTTTTTTCAGTTACGTTATTAGTTACGTAACTGCCACAATTATGTTTTTTCTTCAGTTACGTTATTAGTTACATAACTTCCACAATTATGGTTTTTTAGTTACGTAATTGCCTTGTAATAGCCTATATATTAATGCTAGTATGGGAGATAGAAAATAAGATTACATAATACATTTTCCATTGTGAAATACAATTTGAGAGAAATCCTTTCTCTTTGAGTTCTTTTGAGAACTTGGAATTTCTTCAAGAATTTGAATTCTTATTGAGTTCATCATTATACCAAGGTTCTAGGTCAGTATATCCAACAAGGTCGTAATTATCATATCAAGGTTCTTTGGGTTACTCAATCATAGGGTCGAGGTCAATTCCATCTTATCATACCAAGGTTCGTGGAGTTTTAGATCTAGATCTAAACATTTCATTAGGTCAAGGTCTGCCTTCTTGATTCTTAAAGTTCAAGAAATTCAAGATCCGTGATGAGCACGCATCAATATATCTGACAACTTATTGAATAAGGGAAGAACTATAAAGTAACTTGGTAATTATTAAATTAACAAAATCATAATAATATGTTCTTCTAATCGATGAACAAATACAAACCTTCTTTTGTAGGAGATACGCTTGGTGTCAAGATCTTTCTACTGGATATGCAATAATTGGGAATTACATGTTAGAGTAGAAAGCTTGATTGAACTAATACATAAACTTGGTTAATAAATGCGTGTTTGTTGCTACTTGGTTACTTGATCCCATGAGTAACACTTTTGAATTGGGTGGTGCATGTGATCACAATACCAAGATGACATGATAGTTAGGTATTTATAGCCCTACAAAAGGTGTGGTACGTCTCAGTAGGTAACTAATAAGAGAAATATGTGATAGGAATAACTGTCTTGAGGTAAGATAAAGTTGTGATGGGTTTTATTCAAGTGCATGAGACCTTTAGGGTATGTTTGGTTTATCTTATTTTAGTTATTTTGACATCTTATTTTCATCAATTTCAAACAGATCATTTGTTAAGAAACAGATACAAATAAAAAACATACTTTTTTTATCAAACAAACCATATATAAATTAAATAAAGATAAAATATAGATGCACGACAAATATGGATAAGATGCATATGAAAATCAGATAATCCAAACATACCCTTAATAACACATGCTATATAGATTATGTTTATTGATGGCAGATTTGGTGGTGATCTCTCTATAAAACTAATCTTTTCTTTTCTTTTTCATTTTGGTCTTGGGATTTAGATGTTCCCTCCACCCTTAATAACCCATTGGGATCAGAAGTCATAATCAAGAGTCATGAGTGATCATTTGTTTCCATAAATCTAGGACGCTGGAAGTATATTACTTATCCAACCTTGGAAATGCATAACTAAACCCATTGTGTGTTGCATAAAACATAAGAGTAAAGGATCACATGTATGTGATTGATATTATTATATTGGGCTTCATTACTTGTTCTTTTGCTTTTCACATAAAGACTTTTACATATATTGGCCATATAATTTATGTGGTTTTGACAATGAGGACTTGGAAGCCAACTTTAGAGGTGGTGATAAAAGCATGTATATGGACACATATTTAGTTTTCTAAATCCAAAATTTGTCTACTTTTGGATCATGGATACTTAAGCACCATTTATATATATGTATATTGAAATTCAATGAGGTTGTACTTGAATTTAACTTAACTTTATTCTAACTTAACTGTTTTGAAGCTCAATAACCAAAACTTGATTTGGTGATATGGGTTAGAGCCTGAATGGTTTTAAAGCCTTGAAGCACTTGTGAGGATATAGGTGATAAAAAATTTTGGGAAAATATTTTAAACTACTATAGGTCTCATTATAGATTTCGTAACATATCCCAAAGTTTAAGTAAATAGATAAAACTCTACTATAGATTTTGTTGCACACCCCAAAGTTTGAGAAGGTAGATAGAACTCTATAGGATTTTCTACAAAAATCTAAATAAAAATTTCACTAAATACAAAATTAATAAGAAACCTGCTTTATAAATTTAGGTATCTTACGTGAATCACTTAAATAATAGATGTGACTAGGGGTGCAAATGAACTAAGCCAGTGTTAAATCCAGATGAACCTTTTGTGCCATCACATATAAAACCTAGATTGTTCATGTTTAATCATTAAGAATTAAAAAAAAATAAAGAATCCATAGCAATAAATGATTTTAGAACCATGTAGTTGGCCTTCCAAATTAACATGTTTTCTTGAGAGACCCCTTAGTTTTCTCTCTGTACTTTCTATATGATTGGATTTAGAAAATACCAGAAAAATCGTACGTGTGACCTGGGGACCATAACCCCTACTTATAGCGATAACTCCATCTTATGTTTTTGGTATTTCTATTTCAGCCCATCATAAAAATAGATATTACCCATAAAGTCTCTACACATAAAATGGCCATACCCTATTAGGTACATTAAAACCTAAATAGCAAACCTTATTAATCACTGTTAATTAAGCTTAACTTACTATAACAAGCCACAACACAAAATTATTTCACATATAAGGCTAATGTTGGATTAATGATCCAACAGTCTCCTACTTGGACTATATGTGTAACCTTGTAATTATGTTTAAACCATATGAGCTCAAAGTTGCTGTCACGACCAAAATGTATCTATAATAATCTGGTCTATCAACCATATCAACATAGGATTAAAGTGATATTCATTACCTTTATCATAACTCGACCCATCAATGGTCACAATATCGACACAATTGAATGACATGGATCATGATATTGATGTGTAGCAAGGTAATTCCATGCAATGTGATCTTAACATGTCTATTTCCTACTAGTCTACCATAAACCTCAGTGAGATCAAATCATAAACCAAAATCAAAGTGTAAGAATTTTTTTTTTCTTTTTTTGCAGAAAATATCCTCAAAAACATGACATACCGAAAAACTAATTAAAGTTTGTCCATGACATAAAATCATTTAGAACAACAAACTCCCACTAAAACTAAACATCAGTAAGGACATGACACCCATATTAGCAAGGTGCTCATGAAATATCTTGGGTTGCACTCCTTTAGTAAACGGATCCACAATCATAGAGTTTGTTCCTGTATGCTCTATAGACAATTGTCCACTATGAAATCTTTCATTTATAATCAGGAACTTGATGTCTATATGCTTTGACTTAGTCGAACTTCTATTGTTGTTGGAATATATAACTGTTGACTTATTGTCACAAAATAACTTAAGTGGACTATTAACAGTACCCACAATACACAACCCTATGACAAAGTTTCGTAACCATATTCCATGATTGGATGCCTCATAACATGATATGAACTCTGCTTCCATAGTAGAAGAGGTAACAAAAGATTGTTTTACACTATTCTAAGAGATAGCTTCTCCAGCTAGCAAGTAGATGTAGCATGATGTAGATTTCATACTATCTTGGCATCCAACAAAATCGGAATTAGTATATCCAATGATCCCGATTTGATCTGACTTTCGATAAGTGAGGATGTAATTTTTTGTTCTATGTAAGTATTCCTAGACTTGTTTGGCTGCTTTCTAATGGTCTAATCCTGGATTACTTAAGTATTTATCCAACATTCTTGTAATGCATGCAATATCTAGACACGTACAAACTTGAGCATACATTAGAATCCCTATTACCGATGCATAAGGAATCTTTTGCATTTCTTTTTCCTTAAAATCATTCTTAGGGCACTGGTTGAGACTAAATTTGTCTCCCCTTAGCCACTAGGGTATCACTTGGTTTGCAATCTTACATGCCATATCTTTTGAGTACCTTTATGATATAGCTCTTTTATGATAATCCAAGAGTACCTTGAAAGCGATCTCTGTGCATTTTTATGAAACACAAAAGAGGCATCACCAAGATCTTTCATCTCAAAATTCTTAGCTAGAAATCTCTTGGTTTCCTACAATAAACCTATATCGTTGCTAGCAAACAAAATATCATCAACATATAAGACCAAGAAAATGTGCTTTCTCCCATAAAACTTATGGTATATACAATCATCGACCAAATTCATCTCAAAACTAAACGAGAAGATCACTTGATGAAATTTAAAATAGCATTGTCGAGTTGCTTGCTTAAGCCTATAGATGGATATCTTAAGTTTACAAATCATATTCTTTAGATCTCTCGACACAAAGTTTTCTGATTGTACCATATAGATCGTTTCATCAATGTTACCATTGAGGAAGGTAATCACATCTATCTGGTGTAACGGAAGTTTGAAATGTGCCACTAATGCCATTGTAATCCTAAAAGAGTCTTTTGAACAAACCAGTGAGAAAGTCTCTTTATAGTCGATGCCTTCTTTTAAAGTAAATCCCTTTGTAACAAGACGAGCTTCGTGCCTCTCCACATTACCTTTAGAATCCTCTTGGTCTTAAATATCTATTTCTAACCAATAGGCTTCGTACCTTTTGGTAATAGGATAAGATCCCAATTGTCATTGTCCTTCATAGACTTTATCTCTTCATTTATGGAATCAATCCACTTCTGAGAGGTAGAGCTTTCAATGGCTTGATGGAAGTTGATTGAACTATCCTCGATCATTCCAATGTCAACCTCATGTTCTTGAAGAAATACGATGTAATCATCTGGTATTACACTTCTTCTTTGTCTAGTGGATCTTCTTAATGGCATAGGTTCTTAGGTGGTAGAGTTTGTTCTTTTAGAATAGTTTCTTGAATGAGATCTCTAACATTGTCTTGGTATATTGTGTCTTGAACAAGATCGGAAATAGAATATTGAATAAATTCAATAACACCTATGGGAATATCAACATATTCCTCTTTAAAAACAATATCTCTAATCATATCTCCCTCTACAAACTTGACATCCTCAAAGAACTGAGCATTTCATGACTCAAATATCGACTTAGTCGTGGGATCACAAAACTTATAACCTCTCGATCTTTCGGTGTACCCAACAAAATAGTAACTCGCTATTCTTGAGTTTGGTTTCTTTTATCAGGCCTATAAGGTCATGCCTCAGCTATACATCCCCATACATGTAAATGCTTTAAATTAGGCTTCTTGCTTATCCAAAGCTCATAAAGGGTTTTGTTGGTTGCTTTAGTCGGAACCCTATTAAGGATATATGTTGCAGTCTTAAGTGCTTCTCTCTAGTGATTCTGATAAGGTAGAGTGACAAATCATACTCCTCACCATGTCCTTATGTGTCCCATTTTGTCTATTAGAAACACCATTCATGGTGGGTGAGTATACAGTGGGACGATACTGCATTCCTATAGGAGGAAGTTAGTAAAAGGTCTTGGATGTTGTTCTCTTAAACCATCATATCTACCATAATATTCGCCACTAGAATCAGATCTGATGCTTTTAATCCTTTTGTTGAGTTGGTTCTCAACTTCAGCCCTATAATTTTTGAACATGTCTAAAGACTGTGACTTTTCATGAACGAGGTATAGATAGCCATATCGCAAGAAATCATCTGTGAATGCTATAAAATACTGTTGACCAATCCAAGCAATTGTAGGCAATGACCCACAAATATTTGTATGTATAAGTTCTAAGGTGTTTAAAGTCTTGTTGGCTTCAAATCTCCTTTTATTGGTTTGTTTCCCGTTTATATAGTTAATACGATCATCAAAATCTGTAAAATTGAAGGGGTTTAGAATTTCATCTAACACAAGTCTCTCCATTCTCCGTCCAAAGATGCGACGTAATCTCTTATGCCATAATATTGTTGAATTCTCATTAGTTAGTTTTCTCTTTATACCTCGTGTACTTACTTGTAGGGACTCATTAAATGAAGCAATATTATCAATCATGCAAAGATTATCATAAACAGATAAAGAACCGGATCCAACTAATTTTGAATCATGAAACAAACTAAATTTCTTACTCTTAAATGAACAAGAATAACCAAATTTGTCCCAAGCTAAAACATAAATCAAATTCCGTCTAAATGACAGTATAACAAATGTTTCATCAAGATTTAAATAAGATCATATCTTTAATAATAATCTAAATTTTCTAATTATTTCAACTTGAATTGTCTTGCCATCACCCACATAAATGTATCTTTCACCATCACTTGGTTTTTGGCAATGGAGGCAACCCTGCATAGACATAGTGATGTGAGTTGTTGCACCAGAATCTATCCACCAAGCATGTACAGGTACTAAAGTTAAATTAACCTCAGAACAAACCAAAATAAGAAGCACATCTTTCTTTGCATGCCACACATGATAACTGGTGCATTGTTTCTTATAATGCCCCATAGCTTTACAAAAGTGACAACCATTACCATTGGTGCATCCAACTTCTTTGGTTGTTTCTTCTAAAGCATTGTATTTGCAGCTTCTTTATCTTTTTTCCTTTTGTTATCCTTGTTCCAATTTTTAGGGGTTAAGGCTAGGTGAGCACTCTCAAACTTATGTTGATTTAGCCTTTTCTCTTCTTGAACACAGTGTGAAATGAACTTATTTAGAGACCAAGTCTCTTTATGAAAATTATAGCTCACCTTAAACTAGCCAAATTGTGCCGGAAGAGATATCAAAACCAAACGCACTAATAAGTCCTCTGTGAGGTGTAGATTAAGTGCTCTTAATTTGGAAGCAAGATGAGACATCTCCATGATGTACTCCCTAATATTGCCTTTACCCTTATACATCATTGAGATTAGGTTTGCCAATATTGTACTTATTTCTGCCATTCCATTCTTGGCAAATCTTTTTGTAATTTCATTAAGGAACTCCTTATCCTTAGTTATCTTATCAGATATTGTGCCTTTGAATGCTTTCGGAATGGTCTTTTTCATGATCATCATACATATGCGGTTTGATTTCTCCTACTTTTCCATCTCCCTCTTGTCATCAGAGATACTCTTATTAGTAAGAGGTGAAGGAAAATCAGTCCTTAATGTAAGGTCGAGATCCATAACTTCAAGTACTATTAAGAGATTCTTTTCATGACTTGAAGTTTACGCCGTTCAGCATAGGAATAGAATTAATGTTGGCAGTAATATTAGTAGAATTATTTATGGCTGAATGAGAACAACAAACAAATACACAAACTCACATAAGTCTCAAAACAAATAATAATAATAAATTCAAATAAAGGTAAACCCCATGTCAAGATATCGGGTAGCCCATTAATATTTCATCTTTGGACAAAACATTAACTACTAAGTGGTATCTTGGCATAGTAATCAAACACTAACAATTAGAACATATCAAACAATAAACCTTCATTTGGGCGCAGTTATTATTCACATGTAAAATCAAACAATTGTCCTGCATTTATTACTACATGTGCACTTGCAATTCTGTTAAATATTAACCTTTCTTTAGGCCGATCAAATATTCACATAAGTTGCAAGTACACAACTTTTCATATTTTAAAACAAATTAATTTTCACAAAAGGGACTACTTTGGCAGTAGATTATTTCAATGGATTAATCTTAAAATAAATATAAACATACCTATATTCAAATTTAAAATTATATTAAAATTTGGGTCAAAGTTATGATTAATCAACTTTAATTTTGGCCAAACTTATTGAGTCTAATAACCCATATCCAAATATGATCCAAAAAACTCAAACCTTAAAACTATAAATAAATAAATAAAAATTAGCCCTTTCTATAATTAATTAACTTTTCCTATAACAATTTTGACTGTTACTCCTCGACATGCGCAAATTGAAACCTTAAATCAAACAATAATTTCCGGAATCCATATATATATATATATATATATATATATAGTTGTTTACAAGCAGTAAAGGATGATTCGTAATTCATTTTTCTTGAATCATACGTTTAACTTTCAACCGAATGCCATTGAAACTTTTGAAACCTTATGATTTTACGAATCCATATGGCAATCAATGGGGAATAACCATCACAACAAACTAAATCGATTAAAGGGATTAATAACATATGATGCGAAGCACACAATAACAACCACGGCATCCAGGAAACGAGTAGAAAAAATTATGAAACCCTTCTTTTGTCACTACTGTCATGACCAATATTTGATTAAATGGTCATGAAAAAGATTGCATAACGTGTGAATAATGTTGGTGGGTTAATATGAATGCAAGGATTTCATGACCAGATTTGAAGAAAACAGGTGGCTACGAAGCCACTAAGGTTCCACGAACATATAAAACCTAACCTTTAAAAAATAGGGAAAACAACACAATATATAAATTACGAAAATAATTCTTAATGATCAAATATATAAGCTCTGATACCACTTGTTAGATTCAAATTAACCTTTTGTGAAAACCATCACATATAAAACCCTAGATCATTCATGTTTAATCATTAAGAATAAAAAAAATACGTAAGTGAAAGCGTCCCTGTTTCCATAACAATCAATGATTTTGAAACCGTGCAATTAGCCTTCCAAACCAATACGTTTTCTTTGAGAAACCCCTTAGTTTTCTCTTTGTACTCTCTGATTATGAGATTCAAAAGAGACCAAAAAAATTGTACATGTGACCTGGGGACCATAACCGCTATTTATAGAGATAACTCCATGTTATATTTTTAGTATTGCTATTTTAACCCATCATAAAAATAGACATTACCCATAAGGTTTCTACACTAAAAATGTCATACCCTATTTGATATATTAAAGCCTAAATACCAAACCTTATTGATCACTTTTAATTGAGCCTAACTTAATATGACAGCCCGCAACACATAATTATTCCACATATAAGGCCAACATTGGTTAATGACCCAATAGCCAGTACATAAACCACTCGAGTTTGACTCGATATTTGCTCAAGTTTGATTTAAGAATATCGCATTGAGTTAGAACTTGAGCTACTTAAGTAGTTCATCAAACTAAGTACGAGTTTCATATGTTTAGCTCGATTAGCTTGTGAGTGTAATTGAGTTTTATCAAGTTTTAATCAACATAAATGTTAGTTGAATTTAAATCAAGTTTAGCTATTAGTATTATTTCAATTAGAATAAAAAATATAGGAGAATTTGCAAATTACCTCGCTAAACTTTTACCACGGTGTGGATTTACCCTATTAACTTTCAAAGTGACTTTTTTAACCTCTTAAACTTTCAAAAATTGACACTGTTAATGACAGTTCTCATTTTACATGAATTTGGTACCGAGGAATTAAATCCGCACATAAGTAAAAGTTTAAGGAGAAACTTTGCTACTCTCCTCACATATTTTAACGAAAAATGTTAAGTTTCCCTAATTATACCAATTTTTAAAATTTTAAGGGATAAAAAAAATGACTTTGAAAGTCCAAGGGATAAATTCGCATCGAGGTAAAAGTTTAGGGAAGTAATTTATAATTTCACCAAAGATATATTTTTTTTAATAGCATAGGGATGTAATCGAGCGGTTTCTTATAAGGTATGCAACTTGATAAATACCTTATAAGATATTTGACGATTTTAAACCGTATAGGATTTCAAGGCGGGTTTTGGAACATGTATAGAAGTTAGAACCCGTTAGGAGAAAAAGAATTATATATAAATTGGAAAAAAGAAAACCTAAATCTAAATCACAAGTCACACACACTATCGTGTGTACCTAAGACCATAAAGTTATGGCTATCATATCATTGCTTTCTTATTTTGCATAACGAGGTTGATTCCTTTTATAATAATTAAATTTGCCTTTTCTATAGAAGATTCAATTTCGGTACCAAATCAAACCCTTTGTAATAAAGTTTTTCAAGACATGAATGGTCTATAAAGTTGGTGCTCGCGTTTAGTATCATAAAAAATTAATCCATCTAGGAAAAAAAAAAAGGAGAAAAAGGGGGAAAAAAAGATATGCATGTTTTATATAAGCTTTAATTTAATTGATGGATGAAGTGATATAATAACATTAATTGGAAAAAGAAACGTTTTCTAATTACTGTACACTCAATCTTTGAAATCTTGTTTAAAATTTGCAATGAGACTCGAATTTTGGATTGGAATTAACGACATGAATAAGATAGATAGATGTTATTAATAATATAGTCTTTGTTTTTTCTATTTTAATTTGGAATGTCTAATTTAAATTAAATTAGATTTGGCATTTTGCTACTTTGCTTTCTTCTTGCAGTGAAGGATGTTACTAATAATATAATCGTGGTTTCCCTTTAGTGAAAGATGTGATTGGAAATGGGTATGGACTAAATGAGAACCAAGAAATTTTAGATATATTGTAAAATTATCTTTTACTGTCCTCGTGTGAGTATTTATTCAATAAAATTGTGCTATTTTTATCGGGTTTTGGGTTCAGATACCCTATAAGGTCTATCAGGTGGGTTTTGGATTCATTGACAAAAATCTTATTGAGTTTGGAATAGATTTTGGGAACCCTACAAGATATCAGGTTCAGGTTTTGCAATTCCTATGCCGAACCCACCTTAGTTACATCCCTACTTAAACAAGTTTAATCGAGTCAAATTAGAGATTATAAATTGTTACTTCGAGTTTAACTCAAGCTTAAAATTTTAAGATCAATCGAACATGAACTAAGTTTGAGTTTAAAATTTCGAGTAGAGCTTAAGCTCAAGCTTAGCATTATACCATTTTGACTCAACTCATTTGCAGCCTTCGATGTGATAAAATACTGCGTTTCCTCATGTTTGGGGCATGACATAAATTATTTATTCATCATATTTAACATCACGTGACATTTTAAGATGTATACGGTATATACAAAATGTTTGTGCAGCTGCTTGGAAAAAAAAATAAATGTTATAAAAAAATTGAAAATTTGAACTTACGGCAGAATATATAAAAAAAAAAAAACTGCATAAGTTTCTTAATTTAATTTTGCATTCAAAAGTTGATTCTAATTTAGGAATTACATTTATTAATTTTTTTTGGTAAGCATCCAAGGTATCATACGATGTAAGCATTATATAATGCATACATGTACGTTACAGGTGTTGAAATCAAATGTTCAATTTTGCAAAAATATGGCAATAGTTTAAAGTTATTTTAAGAAAAAATGCAAAACATAATTTGTAATTTTGACCATTTTATAATAAGCATATTTCTATATTCACTTTTAACAAAATAGTGACATGCAGTATTCTTCATCATACAATTGTCAAATACTTTATCAAAATCCTAAACAGCATGTACATGACCCTAAGAAAACCCTTAAAATGATGGTTAGATTCTCACATATTCCTCAATTAAATACTAAATTTTTTTTTTCTTTATTTTCTTTTTTAGGCCAAATGTGTGTGAGCCAAAAATTTCGATAGAGCATTTGACGATAGTGTAACAAAGGAGAATATAGGTCATGAGATTTTTTTCCTTATTTTTTTTAAAAGAAAAAAAAGGGCGTTTAAGTCAATTGGATGCAAAGGCAGCTAAAATATTTTAAGACTTTTGAGGATGTCAAGAACTCTTTGGGTGTATTTCTTGCGAGGAATGGGAACTGGAACCAGAAGCGCGATGAATTTTGAACATCTTTAGCACCCTTGATCCTGCCAAGTTTAGGTTTCCCTACGATTTGGGGTTGCTCAATGTGTGCATCCTTAAACTTCGTTGAGAAAAAAAAAATATTAATAAATTATAAAAGTTAATTACACATGACATTTGTTTTGATTAATTTACAAACACATAACTTATGCTAATTTTTTTGACAAACAAGTGACCAAAGTTCTATACAAAACTATCATTATTATTAATTACTATTAGAGGGATATGTGTTAGTATCTTACTGGTCTAAAAAAAACTAGTTAATAAAATTATTACTAAATTAAAAATAAATAAATAAAATATTAAAAATATTTTTTTAAAAATGAGAAAATTGAAAAAAATATATAATTAACTTTTATGACCAATAAAATATCGACCTGTGTCATTCTAAAATTATTAAACAATAATGATACTTTTATATGGAATTCAGATCACCTATTTGTAAAAAAAAAAAAAAAACACAAGTCATGTGTTTGTAAATTGGTCAAAATAAATTATGTTTTTGTACTTAACCCAATTATAAAAATAGAAACATAATTTACTGAATGAAACAAGAAGAAGATTTCAATTAAAGTAGTGGCATTCCTAATTTCATACTCCATAGATGTTTTTAAGTTTCTAATGAGGTGGTGCAATCGAATGAATCCTTTGATTGTAAAAGTTTGGTGGGACAGAAAAACAAAATGAAGGAAACATTCACTAGATTAGCTAGAACAAACATAGTAAAGCAATGAAAATATGAGGAATGAGATTCAAAGATTTGCATATATTAAATCTGGGCGTTGATAACAAAGTTGGCTTAGAGGATTAGCAGAACCCTTTCGCATGATGAGTTAAGATTCTCAAAGGGCTTTATTATTCAAATGCAAAATCCTGCTTTGTTAATAAATATGTAATATATGGATTGAGGCCTTAGACATATAAAAAACACAGAACATATGAAGAGGTAAAGGTTACTAGAAGCATACCCATTATGCAATACATAGGGAAGCATCTTTTTCTTTGACTATGCTACTATTGAGGCAAGTGCATGGTGAAGTTGGTAAATCATTTCCCTATGCTACAAGGAAAGATTTTAGTCAAAGTAAGTTTTCCCCATCTCCTACTATATCGAAAGGTAAAATAGGAAAACATTAGGCATCTTGGAATGTTTCCTAAATTGAGACACCTTCTCTATAAAGTCACTTTGAATCCATACTTACTATGCAAATCTTGTTCAATAAAAGGGTAACTCCATCTCCCTGGTGCCCATTTTGGTGTAAGGCAAATCTATTGAACATGCAACTTTTTGTTGTGACTGGAGGGCTTGTAGATGGTTTGGGTTACATAGGTTATAGGTGGAAAAGCCAAAGGTTAGATCGTTTATTAAGCGGTTGAAGTAGTGTACCAAAGGTATAATGGGTGGAAGTAAGACCATAGAAGATGTGAAGCCAATCTGGTTAAAGTCATTTGGATTATATGGAAAGAAAGGTTGGAGCCCTATTTAACAACATAAACCTTAACCCTAACTCTATTATAAATAAGGTATGTGTATAGATGAAGGAAAACATGAAGTCTGGAAAGTTTTCCCTACCATTGATGGTCATTTTTTTATTGAGCCTCCAGTCTAAAGCTAGTACATGAATTCTTTCTCACTAATAGACAAAATAGATCATCATGACTAGTGACACTATGCTAGAGGCCATCTTACCATTCTCCTGACAGCAATAGGTGTCAACCACCAAGTATAGAAGGATAGAGGAACGTAGCCTTCTTAGATTGGTCAACTACCTCTTATATGCATCCTTGACATGCAAGAAGGGAGAGACACTTAACTGTCACCTGATATCTTCTCTAAGATACTATATCCATCATCTTCTTCGGGAAGCTATCGATCAAGTCCTTGTCTGAGTAACTAAGATAATTTTACTTATACCTTTTGCTTTTAGTTGGTATCATATTCTCCAGGATTCTTCACCCACTTAAGCATCAAAGTGCATATACCAAGGCAGCTCTTGACACCTCCTGGTTTATATTTGTTGATCATGTGTAGTCCAAATTCCACCGTTGGTGCTAGAGGACACATTGAGCTAAGCACAAGAGATAGCCAACGAGAATGATTTTTCAATTGAATTTATTGTGAAAGTGAAGCTGCATGAGATTAGGAAAGTAAGGATAAAAGAAGATGTCAATGAAGGTGGCAAAATCATTATTTCAAAATGTAATCATAAAGGAACTCTCCAATGAAGGTCTATAGTTATTGTAAATAAGTAAGATGCATGATGCACATTTATGGAGAAAAGCCTTCCTATGTCCTACCCATTTGAGGAAACATATCAACTCAAAATGTTTAGACTAAGGGCAATTGAATTTTAATTAGACACTTGCCTAAGTTAAATGAAACCAAAGATCCAAACTAATGTGGATAAGTTATAAGTTGACTAAAGTAGTGATATTCACAAGGGATCAAGTCTAAGAGATGTTTGATCAATCTCTTTTCATCATGGCATTTATAGTTTAAGCTCTATTTACATTGGCTTCATTATATTTATCACATGGATGAAAGTTCAAGATTATTGATGACTTGATTTTCTAAAGATTCTTTCCCATTATTTGACATCAATTATTTGGATGGAACAAAAAGATACTTGAACTTTCACAAAAAGATCAATAAGATATTTGAAGTTTGGTTTTGAGCAATTTGGTACCTAAAGCAAGTTTTCATGTATATTTTTAATATGAAGTTTGGTTTTGATGTTTTTTGTATCTAAAAGAACTTTTCGCGTATATTTTTTGTACCTAATTGAACTTGTTTCATGTAGT
This sequence comes from Combretum micranthum, assembly GCA_024138025.1. NCBI lineage: Eukaryota > Viridiplantae > Streptophyta > Magnoliopsida > Myrtales > Combretaceae > Combretum > Combretum micranthum. Next base: position 145,346 of record JAMXBD010001811.1, on the reverse strand, counting down.
AAAAATGTACGTAAAAACTTATTTTAAGTATCAAAATTATCAAAACCAAACTTCATGTAGGAAAAATGTATGTGATAACTTACTTCATGTACCAAATTATTCAAAACCAAACTTCAGATACCTGATTGAACTTTTTGTGAAAGTTCAGGTCCCATTTTTGACATTATCCCTTTTTATTTCAACTAATTTTTATCTTTTTAGGTAATCAACAACAAGTTATTTATTTTGATACACTTGAGAAATTATCTATTATTTCATTAGGATTCAGGAGAGACATATAAATATTTTTATTTGTTATAAGAACTACTATTGGAAATAATGAAACTTTCTTGAGAGATTAATAAAAGTACTTTTCTTTGGTTCTATACAAACTTTTAAAACAAATAAAAATTATTTGCTCTTGTCATGTTCTTCAGCTTCACTAAATAGAGGTTATTTAATTAAAGTATAATTCAATGAGTAGTGGTCCATCATACTAAAGTGCTTGAATTTGTTTAATCAAAAGGTTGAGTTATTTTCCATCATCTCAATAAGGTTCTTAAGATACTTAATTCTAAGGTCACATTAAATGGTAACTCTTGTTCTTAGTTAGGTGTCTCAATGGATGAAGTTTTGAATATCTCGTTCTTAGTGTTTTGGGGTTTGTATTTACGATTCCGCATCAAGCACTAACGTAAGTATACCTATGTTAGGACGTGCTAATAGGGGATCGAAAAGTCAATATTGTGCTTAGATAAACTTGCATCTACACCAACAGATAAGCCTTGAAAAATTTGATTTTTTTTTTCTGGACTGAAGATGAGTAAATAAGTGAGCAAGAAGTATCTTATATTTGAGTCTCATTTCTTTAGTATGGTTAAGGCCTTTGAATAGAGCTCATCAAAGTCTATATTTGGCTTTAATTCGCTATTTTCAAATATCTTACAAGGCTTAGCATCTTTCATAATGCATCTTCTTCTTTTAATTTTGTTAAGAGAGATGATAATTAAGTAATGAACTGATTAGTTTCAAATTTTAGGAGAAAGATGTGTACTTCTGATTAATAGTTGAGCACCTTAACCTCATTCTAAAAGCACCTTTCTTTTGATTAGTAGTGTTGGATTAGCGGATAGTTGTAGTTATTTTGATAATGGTTAAAGTTCAATTGAATGGAAAAAAAAAAAGTGATTTTCTTAAGTTTTTAAATGTCATATATCCAATCAAATTTTATTAGATAAGATGTATAAGTGCGAAAACTATAGGTAGAGTTTTATATTTGATAACCAAAAGTTCCACTACATATTCAAATCAAATAACTTTAAACCGTGGGAGGAAAATTGTATAATACATCGTGGACAAATTTTGGGGCGCCAATAGGGTCTCATCCCTCTAGACTTGGACAATGTTGATTTTTTGAATTTAAAAAAAATAAAAATGTAAATGTATTGTGTTTATTATAAAGGACAAATAAAAACATGAAAATAAAGATAATCAAGTGATTAAGTATTTAGTTTTACTTCCAGGGGTCCATAATACAAAATGTTTTAGAGAATTTTGCCTTTGTGAGCTCTAGTATGTTTGAATGATCTGTTTTTTATCGGCATCTATATTTGTTTATCAGCTATATTTGATCTATTTTAGTTTTTTATGAGTAAAGTTATTTGTTTATCATCTGTTAGTCATCTATATCTGGTTCGTTTGTTGCCAAACCGACCTATTGGTCCACTTATTTTTCACTTTTCTAAGTAGGTTACTGTGTTTGACAGGTTTCAAAGAATCGTCATTTTAGAAGCCTAAGGATAAGCATAAGAGAATTTGGATTGATTGTTGGAATACACGTGTACTATTTATTTTGTTATGATGGGCTAGCTGTAGAGGATCTTTTCTTATGTATTCTTTGTTATATTAAAAACGCTTTACCTTTACTTTATGTAGTGAGAGAGAATATATCAAAACAAAAATTTGTTTCACTTTCGTCTTCTTCTCCTTAGCTCTGCTAGGGTTTTCTTTCATGTTCAATTCTTTGTCAACACACGGCTGATTCATGAATATGTACAAGGATTTTCACATGGTATCAGAGCGGGTTTCAGATCTACAATCACATTGATTTGCAGTAAGTGATTTCTCCGATTATCTTTTCTTTACGATGGCGAATTTAGGAGATAATCAAGTTGTTGATTCTTTGTCACTATCTAGTTCGGATAATCCTAATATGGCTTTAGGAAGCATTATGTTTAATGGTTCGAATTTTACTGTTTGGAGACGATCGATTAGAATGGCTCTAGGTGCCAAATCGAAATTAGGTTTTCTTGAAGGAACTATTCCTAAGCCACGGAATGATGCGAATGAACTAGAAAAGTGGAATAAATGTGATTACATGGTCCAATGTTGGATTTTGAGTACTATGAACAATGATTTATCGCAAAATTTTTTGTTCTGTGATTCTGCTAAAGATCTTTGGGAACAAATTGTGGAACAGTATGGTCAATTGAGTGGACCGTTGATATACCAGTTGCAACAGGAGATTTGTAACTTGAAACAAGGAAATATGTCAATAGGACAGTATTATAATCGGCTTAAAAAGGCGTGGGATGAGTTGCAATCGATGAATGCATATCCTTCTTGTGAGTGTGGACGTTTAGAATATTGTTCTTGTAATCTGAAGGATAGGTTGACAGAATTTGAAGCTCATCAGAAGCTTATGCAATTTTTAATGGGACTTAGTGATTCTTATGACAATGTGAGGAATCAAATTTTATCAACTGAGCCTTTACCTACTGTGAACCGTGCTTTCTATTTAGTTCAGCAAATAGAAAAGCAAAGACAGATTACTATGGCAGTGGATTCAGATGGAATGGCATTCAATGTTGTTAAGGAAAATGTCAGGATGATGATGGATAAAAGAAAAGGAAAGGGTAAAATGTTTTGTAAACATTGTCGTGGTGAGGGACATACTATTGAGAACTGTTTTCAGATAGTTGGGTATCCGGAATGGTATAAAGGAAGGAGAGTGAAAGGCTCAAAGGGTGCTTATTTAGCCACTTCGACTCTTAATCCGATTGATAAAGCAGGATGCAGTCAGGAATGTTCGCTGTTGGCAACGCCTTTTGAGCAAGGTTTTAGCACTTCTTCTGTTCTAACTGATTTTGCAGGTGGTGATGCTTCTTCCTTGCAAGCAATCTGTCAACAAATGTTGACTTTGTTGAAGAAAGGGAATTCAACTGGTGCTCCTTCTACACCAGCTTCAACTCTGCTGAATGATTTACATTCTTCAGGTATAGTGTCTTCTTCTCACTCTTGTTTTAATGTTGAGAACATTAAGTTTGGTTCTTGGATAGTAGATAGTGGAGCAACAGATCACATGACACCACACATTCATCTCCTTACACATAAAACCACCTTAACATACCCAATTCCAGTTCGGTTACCTGATGGTTCTCATAAGTCAGTTACTGTCATAGGACAAGTACACCTAACCCCAAAATTGATTCTTAAAGATGTGTTTTACATCCCTGAATTTACTCACAATTTGTTATCTGTGAGTAAAGTTTTAAAACATACCAAATTCATTGTTAAGCTAAACCATGGTTCTTGCATATTTCAGGACCCGAGAACTAATGAGATTGTTGCACAAGCTCAAGAAGCTTTTGGATTGTATGTGCTTCAATCAAATAACGCATTGGGAACTTTGTCTTGTAAAAGAGAATCTGATATTTTTCATTCTTGTAATAAAGAATCAGATGTTGTTATGTTTGCTGCCAATCTTTCTTGTAATAAAGAGTCTTTTGTTCATTTACTCCATGCTCGTAGGGCATTCTTCTCTTTCAAAATTGAGACATATATCTGGTTGTACAGATATTACTCATTCAAAGTTGTTGTGTGACATTTGTTCTCGTGCAAAAATGCATCGTTTACCATTTGAAAAGAGTTCTTCCAGATTTTCTCTTGCTTTTCATCTACTTCATATTGATCTCTGGGGTCCTTATAGAGTGCAATCTATTAGTGGAGCAAATTATTTTCTCACTATTGTTGATGATTTCAGTCGGGGTACTTGGACATATCTTCTGAACAATAAATTTCAAGTACCTGAAATTTTAGGTAAATTCTTTAAGTATGTCCATAATCATTTTCATACTACCCTAAGATTGTTCGCTCCGATAATGGAGGAGAGTTTATTTCACATGCCTCTCAAGCCTTGTTTTGTAGCCTAGGCATCCTTCATCAAAAGACCACTATATACACACCCCAACAAAATGGCCGAGTAGAGAGGAAACACAGACATTTACTTGACACCATGCGTGCTTTACGATTACAAGCTCATTTACCAAAAGAATTCTGGAGTGAATGTTTACTAACAGCAACATATCTCATTAACCGAATGCCCATGTCTCTATTGGGATGGAAAACACCTTATGAACTCCTTTTTGGATATCCACCAGATTATACTCACTTAAGAGTGATGGGATGTCTTTGCTATTCTGCTGTCCCTGCACCTAAACGAGATAAACTTGATCCCCGAGGCACCAAATGCATATTTCTAGGCTATTTACATGGGCAAAAGGCATATAAACTCTATGATCTTTCCAACAAATCTATCGTTGTTAGTAGAGATGTTAATTTCATGAAAGCATTTTTCCTTATATGGATCCTCCTCATACTCAGTTTTCCTATTCTGGTATTGATTCTATAATTCCTTCATCCTTACCACAATCAGTAAGTCTTGAAACTACTGATGTTGTTACTTCTCTGCCACGATCAGTAAATTCTGATCAATCTTTTCCTGTTGATGTTGTTTATGTTCCACAAGATTACTCTACCTTACGCAGGTCCACAAGACAAAGAAAATTGCCTAATTGGTTACATGATTTTTCTCATACAATACAAAATCCTTCTACAACTCATGTAAGTACATTTTCTCATACAAACTTTTCACCACATCCCCTTTTTCCTTCGGCTGTTTTTGCTTCTTATCCATCAGAATATGTGCATTCATTAGCTCATGTTTTTACTGTTAAAGAACCAACTTCCTTTTCTCAAGCAATAAAACAAAAAGAGTGGATTGATGCTATGGATTTAGAGTTATCAGCTTTAGAACAGAATGGTACTTGGGAGTTAACTACTTTGCCAATCGGCAAACGAGCCATAGGTTGTAAATGGGTCTATAAGACCAAGTTTAAACCAGATGGTACTGTGGATCGGTTTAAGGCTCGATTAGTTGCAAAAGGTTATACTCAAGTGGAGGGGCAAGATTATCATGATACATTCTCGCCTGTTGCCAAACTTGGAACTGTTCGTATTGTTCTTGCTCTTGCAAGTTCTAAAGGCTGGCCTATCCACCAAATAGATGTCAATAATGCCTTTCTTCATGGGCATATTGACGAAGAAATTTACATGGTTCCACCACCTGGGTATTCTAAAGCTGATTCGAGTCAAGTTTGTCGTCTCAAGAAATCTCTTTATGGCCTCAAACAGGCTTCTCGGCAATGGAATTCAGAACTAACTAGTTTTCTATTGAAACAAGGCTTTCGTCAGTCTGTCCATGATTATTCATTGTTTATCAAGGGTGATTCAGTGGATTTTCTTATTGCCTTGGTTTATGTTGATGATATTTTACTCACTGGTACATCTTTAGATTCCATTGCAGCCTTGAAACAGCAACTTCATGCAAAATTTACAATTAAGGATCTCGGAGAAGCACGTTTCTTTTTGGGCCTTGAAATCTGTCGTACATCAACAGGTTTATTACTTCATCAACGGAAATATATATTAGATTTGTTATCTGATGCAGGGCTAACAGGATGTAAACCAGCTAAAGTTCCTCTTCCTACAAATTGTAAACTTGATAATATTTCAGGAGATTTGCTGGCTGATCCTAGTTCTTATAGGAGAACAGTTGGTCGTCTTTTATATCTAAGTTTGACTCGTCCAGATATTGCCTTTCCTGTTCATCGTTTATCTCAGTTTATGGCTTCCCGTTCTCCTCATCATGATGCACTTCACCACTTGTTGCGTTATCTTAAACACACTATTTCTCTTGGCTTATTTTTCCCTGCTTCAAATGAGTTGAATTTACAAGTCTATTCTGATGCTGACTGGGCTTCATGCTCCATTGATAGGAAGTCTGTTTCAGGTTTTTATGTGCTTCTAGGTGGTGTTCCTATCTCTTGGAAATCCAAGAAGCAAGTTACAGTAGCTACTTCTACTGCCGAGGCTGAGTATCGCAGCCTTGCTTTTGCTGCTAAGGAGCTCTTATGGGTCCTTTATATTCTTCGTGATTTGTTGATTGAAGTTACTTTACCCATTCCTATTTGCTGTGATAATAAATCGGCCTTGTTGATTGCTACAAATCCTTGTCAACATGGATGAACAAAGCATATTGAGGTGGATGTCCATTTCATTCGAGATTACATTTCTAAGGGTGTCATTTCCACACGATATGTTCCTTCGAAACTTCAACTTGCTGATATGCTTACTAAACAGGTTTCTGAAGCTGATTTGGTCTTCTTCTTGTCCAAGTTGGGTCTTACAGCAGCTCCAACTTGAGGGGGGGGGGTGTTGGAATACACGTGTACTATTTATTTTGTTATGATGGGCTAGCTGTAGAGGATCTTTTCTTATGTATTCTTTGTTATATTAAAAACGCTTTACCTTTACTTCACATTGATCTGACTTGCTTGTTACAAACGTGGTTTGAGGGTGGTCATTTATCTTTTAATTCTTATAGATACTCAATTTCCAACTCTCTTGAGGGATTCATTCATTCATTTATCAAGCTTAAGAAGATGAAGCTTCAAAATTTAAGTTTTAAAGCTTAAAATTCAAAACTCAACAGCAGAATATGAAAAAAATTATCTGTAAGCTCATTTTATTGGCACATCATCAATGCAGTTCTACTTCTTGAACTCTTTCTGATTTATCCCACTTGAAATTGTTGTCTCCAGTTACAGGTTACATTATACTTCTAATATTGCATGAAACTGTAGAACTTATGTTGATTTGATCATAGCACTGCTGTCTAGAATAGAAGATTGGACAACAAAAGTTATATGTACATTCTACTAAAATAGTGGGGAATGAAGATGACAGCTAATGGAGGTAATGATGGAATACACGTGTACTATTTATTTTGTTATGATGGGCTAGCTGTAGAGGATCTTTTCTTATGTATTCTTTGTTATATTAAAAACGCTTTACCTTTACTTCACATTGATCTGACTTGCTTGTTACAAACGTGGTTTGAGGGTGGTCATTTATCTTTTAATTCTTATAGATACTCAATTTCCAACTCTCTTGAGGGATTCATTCATTCATTTATCAAGCTTAAGAAGATGAAGCTTCAAAATTTAAGTTTTAAAGCTTAAAATTCAAAACTCAACAGCAGAATATGAAAAAAAATTATCTGTAAGCTCATTTTATTGGCACATCATCAATGCAGTTCTACTTCTTGAACTCTTTCTGATTTATCCCACTTGAAATTGTTGTCTCCAGTTACAGGTTACATTATACTTCTAATATTGCATGAAACCGTAGAACTTATGTTGATTTGATCATAGCACTGCTGTCTAGAATAGAAGATTGGACAACAAAAGTTATATGTACATTCTACTAAAATAGTGGGGAATGAAGATGACAGCTAATGGAGGTAATGATGGTGGTCGACTGGTATCGGTACCGCTTACCGTATTCTTGTATTTTACCATTCGGTGGTTTGTTTTTTTGCCCTTTGTCCAAATTCTCAAAGGCTTTGACTTTTCGTTCTAAGTCTAAAGTTTCAAGGTTTCGGGAAAAGGGAAGAAGATGATATTTTAATAAAAAAATTATAAAAGTTTTGTCCAAATAAAAGATCATTTTACAAATAGTTAATATATACTTGTCCATTAAATAATGAATTTGAATTGTAATAAACTCGTTTTTTGAAATATGTCTTTTGTACAAACAAGTTAAACTTATTTTAGATTATTTTTTATCTGTTAGTATTTTTATATTAAAACATTATTTTTTTGCTTTAACCCTTAAAATTCCCATTCATCTTTTGATATATATAAGGATTTAACCCGTCATAATATAATTTAATAAAATAATATATTAAACTTAATACTAATAGAAAATTAATTAAAAAACATGCAAAACCCTTCTGACGGCACACGACCAGGCGCCCAAAACAATCTTTGGGTACATCACCAATGACTACTAGCTGGAAATTGATGAACCTATCAATATCAAAGAAAAAATTTCTCAACCTGATCACCCGCATCCTTAAAAGGGTTCGCGTTTTAAGAGAGCACTACCTCGGTGATAGAGCAATTTTGCACCTTTTTTGCTTTAAAAAAACATTGTAAAACTAAATACAATATTTTACCGAATGAACTAAATATATTGTTTTAAATGATTTTTTTCATATTTATGAAATTAGAAAATATAAATGTAAAATAATTAATGAAATTCTTATATCTATATTTATATCTATGTAAGATGCAACATAATTATACAAGGAAGTAGATATATATTGATAATTTTAATATTTTTTTCTTGGCCATCAATAATTTTAATATTAACCTAACTAAAATTTACCCTCTCCAATCGTATCATCGTGTGTCGATTCCTTAATACATCCAAAGTTTAAGTGATGATCATACTACTATCTGCATTATTTTCCTATTATAATGAAAAATTTGCACATCACCATATTCAGAAGACGAAAATGCTTACTTTATCCATGCCATACCTATGGAGGAGACGACAAAAAGCAACCATGTGATGGTATCATTATTGTTGAATTGAATTATCCCACGTGAATATTACCATTATTGCAGAATTATTTAATGTCGGTGAATATGCTTGGATTTGCATGCATTATTACTTGGGACTTGCATGCATTATTAAAGCCCTCTATGGTGTCCGTGGAGTGCAGTATGGGAGTGTGATTGTGATTTCTTTCTTAAGAATGGCTTCTTCTCCTCCCACTCTGTACTCACTTTCTCTCTTCTTCTTTCTTCTGCTATGTCCTCGTGCATACACATTGGAGTCCCATGCAACTACAACTACAACAACAAAAATAAGTGAGCAGAGAGAGTTTGATTACTTCGTATTGGCCTTGCAATGGCCTGGCACTGTCTGTCGCTCTACCAAAAGTGCTGTTCCAAAAATGCCTGTTGCCGAGGGTATTCCTGTGCTCTCACTTTCTTTCCCCATTTGAAATCATGGCTAAGCACGTGCTTACTGTTTGCAAGGAAAAAAAATGATCAAAATTCCATTTTAAGATCGTGGGAGAAAAATGTGATTTTCAAAAGTCACATTTAAGAAGCTTGACTTCCCAACTCTTAATACCATACGAAAATCTTAGGGAAAAATGCGATTTTTAAAGTATTAAAAAGTTGCATTTAATAATTGTGACTTCCAATATCATTTGTATATATAAACACATATTAAACATACAATTTTAAAACAGTAACTTTATTTGAGTAATTAATTTCATTAATAATCTGAGCAGACGAAAAATTATTTATATTCTTATGGTTGCACATGCAAATATTTAGTAATAGTACATGAGAAAAACTTTAATGGTACTGACATCGAATAACTCTAATTAGTATTGATAATATTTATACAATTTTAATACTTGTATTATGTATTATTTTAAGTATCTTGGTTCATGTTAGGGCACTAGCTAGAAGTAGGTGATGTTACTGACAGATTTCATTGGCTCCTGCAGCTCGGACTCTCCTGCAGAGTTCACAATCCGTAAGTCTGAAGCCATATAACTATGACATCCATCTTTATCACGTAAATGCTATACCAAGATATGTGCTTTAAAACGATAGTCTACAAAGCTTGTTCCTTCATCGATCTTAGCCACTTCTCCTGGATTTTGACTTGCTTTTTCATTCTAGAAATACACATGCTAACCTCCTTATCCTGTCAATTTATCATCTCAGATGGATTGTGGCCTGATTATAATGGTGGAGGTTGGCCTCAGTGTTGCACCGAGTCAAACTTCGACGAGAAAGAGGTGAATTCATCGGATTATTTTAGCTTTTTATTTTTTTCCTTTTCCTTATATATCTAGTTGATGCAAGTGGGGGTTGAGAAAAAACCAACCGAACCCAATTAATCCGTAATAGAATCAAACTAAACAAAAAATATGGTTTTATTTATTTTTAAATAATTTGATTTAGAAAGTTCTCAATTCGAACCAATCCATAAACTTATGATTGGTTTGAAGTTGTAAACCGACCTAATCCATAACCGAATCAAACCAAACCGAAAATAAGTTTTTTTTAACAATTTAGTTTAGAAAATTCTTAGTTCAAACCAATCCATAAATATATGGTTGGTTTAAAGTGGTTAATCGAACCAATTCGTTTTAGACAAATATAAAAAGATTTTACTTGTAACTATAAAATTTTATTATGAAGATTGATTGAAGGTTATATATATTCTTATAATTTTATTATGATATTTATTATATGATTAATACTGATTAATAGTACGTTATTCGTTTTTAAAATTGTTTTTTAGGTTCAAGATATATTCTTCTATCGATAACTTAATATTTCTTTTTATTAATTGTTCGAACTCTGTGGAGTATGGATTTTATTATTTAATCTTATATCTTATTATGTATTATTAATTGTTTATTGTATTTTGTTTTGTAGATGATTTTCTTTTTTTGCCAAATTTGTTAGTAAATAGTTGACTAGATGATTTTTTGGAGGCATAAAGATTATATTTTACTATATATTAGTCAATAAGTGTATTTTGTGAGTAGCTAAATGATTTTATGAAAGATTATGGATTATGAATATGATGGATTTATAATATATTTTTGTTGAGATTTGCAATATGAACTTTGTGTACCGATTTCAATATTTAAATATCCACACAAATGTAAAAAATTACGACTAAGTTTTTTTATTGAAATTTTGATTTAATTCGTAATCCAAACTGATTCAAATCGTTATTTAAAGATTTGACAAATTTCTAATCCAAACCAACCATTACTTAAGAGTTTGGTTTAGTATGGAAAAAAAAAAACCCATAAATTATCGTTTGGTTAGATTTTAGTGAAAACCAGAACAAACCAATCCACGCCCACCCCAAGATGCAAGTGATCTCACCCTTCTTGGACACCGAAAAAAGCTATTTTTGAATGTTTAAATGTATAGATCCGAATCCGACCATCATCTTCAAGCTTACGCTTCTAGAATACGCACTCACTTATGCGCTAGAACTTTGACCGAGTTTTCCTAAGTGAACAATTTAATTAAATAAAGTTAAAATGATTGCACAAGAATTTGAACATATGATATATTACTTTAATACCATATTTAAATTACCACGGTAACCATTGACTTAAAAGTAGTTTAGACTTATTGATATAAAGTAGGCTGTATTTATTATACAGCACTAACCATTTCTCAACTCAACAGATTTCACCTTTAATTCATCCTCAAGAGTTTCTTCATTTATCATTTCTCAATTCAACAGATTTCACCTTTACTTGATCCTCTCCAAAAATATTGGCCATCATTAAGCTGTGCATCCCCATCAACTTGTCATGCTAAAAAGGGAACCACCTTTAGGGCTCATGAGGTAGGTTTCACATTGTACTTTTTTTTTTTTTTTTAAATTTAACTTTGCTGCAAGTGACCATTGGAACTAACGTTTTTCTACTTTTCTGCTGTGGGATGGGCTCCGTTTTGCTCAAAAAAATGCTCCCAGTGGGGTAATCATCTTTCACTTTTCTTTCATTAGGATACCTACATCTATGTATTCGAATCTTTGTATATGCATATCCATGAACAGCGGTGTTAGAATCATAATTTGGGCTCCAATACCGTTTTCCTAAAACAGTATTATGCTCACTTGTAATCTTGTCAATACAAACTGATTTTGGAGCTTTCACCATCCATGGTTATCTCCTGTTATACATTAATACTGGCCTTGATTCGTGTTTCTCCCTTTGTTGCAGAGAAGCACGGTACCTGCGCGTCTCCAGTGATTCAAGATGAATATAATTACTTCTTGATAACTCTAAATGTCTACTTCAAGTACAATGTTTCTGTGAGTCTCTGTTAAATTTCTTTTTCTGGTCTGATGCATAGATGTTTAATTTGGTTCATTCGTTTCCAATTCTGATCTCTGCGAACTCAAATTCCAGAAAGTACTTGAAGAAGCTGGATATGTACCTTCCAACACAGAAAAGTATCCGCTTGGAGGCATTGTTTCTGCTGTGCAGAACGCTTTCCATACAACCCCTCTAATTTCTTGCTCCAAAAAAGGGCGGTGAAGGAACTTCAACTCTGTTTCTATAAGAATTTCGAGGTTGGTTTGAGCATCCTTGTAAATTTTTATTCACTTTTCTAGACAGACTGTAGAGAGGCACTTGAGGGAAATAAATTGTTCTACGTGTGATATGATTCCATGGAAAAGACACCAACAGCCTTTACACCAATTGCTTTCGATAACATTAAGTCATGGGTTGAACAACTTTATTTTCTTCTTCATGTAATGGTTCTTTTCCTTTTAAGTTTACATAACTCAAGCATTTTGGTTGCAGCCTCGAGATTGCGTCAACGCATCTACTACTGTTGATGCCATAAATGTTATGAAAAGCTCATGTCCCACCTATGTCATGCTGCCGGCAAATGAAGCCAAGAGTAAGTTTTCCAAACTGTTAATCAGGTTAGGTAACTGTAAAATGTTGCTGCGTATTCGGTTCTTGGTATTCACATCTCAAAAAGGTAGGACGGTTGCTTAAGACTAACGAGTGAATTTTTTCCCTATCTAGCGACAACAATCTTGTCCCACATTCTACGGGATTTTCATATTTTGTCTTAACCCTTAAGCAACAAGATCACATTCATTTTGCAAACTATGTTTGGTATTAGATTTTATGTTAAGTGCGATCTCTTAATATTATACAAAGAGATGCTACTATAGAGTCCTTGGATTTTAGTCAACATGGTACATGTTTTATGCTTTTTTCTAGGACTTAGTAAACCTTTTGAGATTTCACGAATATAGTACGACCAAGTTTTGCTGGTTTCTCATTAGGATGTAACTTTAAGGTTGCAGGATTCGTCATTTCAATGCATTAGACTTTCAAATGGTCAGTTCACATGCAGACTCATTACAATCAAAACGGATTTTGTGTGAAGGATGACTGAAATAAGCTTTTGTTTTGTAGGGCCGAAAATGATGGACTTGTTAAGTTCTGCTATCTTCGAGGATGAAGCTATTTAGATCCCCAAGTGGCTATATGGGCATTACATATGTACACTAGATTCACTGTTTTGGGCTGTCAATTTTCTTCGGAATCGTTATGTACGTATGCACTTGTCCGTGTATGACAATCAAATAAACTAATAAAAGCTCCATCCATCTACAATGCAACTTTTTCCTTTTGCTTTTGTTGAAACAAAAGGTACCATGAGGCAGTGAGATTCCAGTGAGGCCTAACTGGGGATATAAAGTTGAAACATCATATATTCCTGAGTTATGGCTGAAATAGGAATTCGATTAAACGTCAACTTTTTAATTTAAATTCCATTCGAAATTGCACACAACGAGTTCATGTTTGACTTGAATAAACATGAAGCACGAAAGTTATTAAAAAAAAAAATGAAAAAAGAAATCTTTATAATAGTGAAATTATTGATAGGTAATACCAATTCAAACTCAACTAATCTACTCAATCTTGTCTAGGAATGTAAGCTAATTGAGTTTAATATAATGAAATCCAAACTCCACTTGATAAATTATTTGAGGAGCTCGAGTCAACTTGAAATTTTAAAATTCATATTTTAACTAGATTTAAAATTTTAAGTTTAAGCTCGTTTTGATTTACTTTGTTTAGACTATTTATTCTTTTTCTTTTTCTTTTCTTTTTTTTTTTTAAGTTTTCTTTCAATTATGATACTATTGATACTTGAATTCAATTCTAATTCAACTAATATATAAGTTCAAGTCAAGAAAATTAAGCTCACTTATTACACTATAGCTCCACTATGCTATGGTTCAATTAGTAAAGCATATCGTTTACATTATCAAATATCATGAAATTTAAGCTTGACTTGATAAATTATATGATGAGTAATTCAAGCTCAACTCCACCATTGACGAATAGAACTCATATAAACATTGAATCAAATCCTTGCAAGTGGGATTGGCTCACTTCCATCCCAAGTCATACTCAATTAAATATTAACTTATCAATGTTAAACAGCTTTGGGTTTGCTAAAAGTACTCCCAATATAGCTTTTATCTTGCTTTGCACTCAATAAATATAATAGGTATCATCAATTTTTATTTTGGTAGAACATTTGTGTGTACATATTTGTTCTTTAAGAGAATTGCTCGTGCTTGAATCTCATGAGGGGATTAATATGAAACTTTGGTGTGCAAAAGACTACAGATGTGTCGGCTGGACAACTTTCTATTAGCTTCACATTACATAAGTATGTCATTATCATTACTCTTAATGTAAAGAAGTTTATTTGTCCTTTAAGAGATTGCTTTGTGTTTGAATCTTCAAAGGGAGGATTAACGAGACACCTTTGTGTGCAAAAGTATGAATGTTTGGTTGAATATTATTTTACATGTTTGTATACATTTTTGCACACTTTAGGTGCAAAAGACTATTCTCATAAGGTTACTCAAACAAGTCTTCACCACCAACCATGTATTGTAAACCAAAATGGAATGGTAAAAAAGTTAAAGTAAAAGATAACAAGCTAAATGCAATAAAGTATTGTAACATTTGGAAAAAAATATACTAACAAGTTCTTACTTTTCATCAAATCTCTAGGAATCACATGCCAACATGCTTGTGTAAAACAACCATCCCAAGGTATATTGATCCATGCGTTAAGCACCATGACATAGCAATTTGCCACATGTATGACTTAAGTGATCCATGTAAGACTCTTATTAAAACTAACCACATTTCCAACATTAATATTTATAGAAATCAAGATTAAATTTGAGGAAATCTAGCAAAATGTTGTTTGTGATTTCATGCCTCGAGGTTTTATGAAACTTTTTAATAAATGGCCTTAATCCCCAAGGCCACTAAAAGGAATAAGGTTAAAGCTTATTACAACACTAAAACTAGTTTGACCCATTAAGTCTTGTTGGTGTATATCTTTTGCTAGTTATCTCATAGGCTCAACATAATGGATCCTCTAGCATTGTGAGTGGAGTTTGGCTTGCACTAGTACCAAAGATGAAGCAAAAGGCATTAGGGGTGACTCCAACACTCATTTCAATAGAGGACTTTATAGAATGGAGAATAAGTACTAACTTAAGGAGAGATGATATGAGGGAATAGAATTATCTCAGTTATTCGGAGTAATGGTTTGGTCAATAGCTTATTAAAGAAGGGGAAAGGGAGGGGTGGCTTCTCTTTTTAGATGTCGAGAAATATAGCTAACTTAAGAAGGGCACATTCTTCTTTTCTCTTCTTTTGTTATTTATGATGAACATGTGTTGAAAAAGAGGTAGAAACGATATTAGTAGATGGGAAAATAATTTCCTTTTCTCTATATTAGTAAGACGACGATGAGAAGTTATCTTACCAAGGCCTTTAAAAACCCATGGGCAAGTAAGTTTTGGGTCATGGCTTGGTCATGCAAGCATTATGGGAGTTTAACCCAGAGGTAATCGTCTTGTTGAAGGGCATTTAAGAGTGCTGCTTAATGCTTAGTTATCAAGCTAATTTGATAGTATTACGTCCTAAAGGATACCATAAACGTGGTAGTCCACCATATACAATATTAAGACTTAGGAATGACTACTTTAGTCATACTAAAGTCTTGATATTATATGTAAGGCATCTAACACAGCAATAGGTAACACCAGTGGGATATGTGGTTTAAGAAGTAATATAAAGCATACAAGGATTAACAAACAAATATCCACTAGATTAATCATAATAAATTCTCTACATAAACTTGAGGGCATGCCTCCGATAATTCTCTAATATCCAAAATACAGTCTGAATCTTACTTACGACGACAACAACTATAACTACAAAGATTTTAAAGGAAATCTATTCTAAGATCTTTAAAAGTATTTCACCCAAAAACTTTCTAAAAGCATAAGCTTACCCGGATAACTGAAGGCATCAGGAATAAGAGATATTAATCTTGCGTCAACAAAAATCTATTGAGATGTAAGCTCAACTAGCTTAGTGAGAAATTCCCAGATTAGCATACTCGTATTAATAAATTCAAACAAGTTATTCAACAAGCATATGAAATGCACCAAACAAGTGAGCAAGCAATACATATGATCTACCGGAAATCACATGTTTGAATGGATTACGCCTTTATTCAGGGTTAGGTATTTTTGGCTCTTTAAAACCATCCTTATTATCCATCTTGTAGTTCTTTCCAAGTCCTGTTTGCCCATTCTAAAATAGTTCTTTCTGGCTCCTAGTTGCCTATCTTGTCAGTCTTACCGTTCTTGTGATTACCTCATTACTATACTCTCATCCCACCCCCCCCCCGGCCCCCCGAGGTATAGTAGGTACATGCAATGTGACTCACTTCGTGATATGCATGAATCAATTAATATAATTCTTGATATGTTATTGAGGTATTTTAAAGGTGATCATAGCATTTGCAGACACTCCATCATATTAGTAGAACACGAATTTATTTAACAACAATTCATGTTATGATATACTTAGTGTACTTTCAACCAACATTATTATGCATAATTCATTTTCATCTTTTCCTAGCTACAAGCAAAAACAAGTACGTAAAAGTAAGAAATAAACTCACTTGGCCATCCTTGCCAAAAATTCTTCGTAATAGTCCTTCTGATATGGATCCTTTAATTTCTTGTCATCTAAACGGAAAAGTACCCGGAATGAGTATTTCACGGAAGTTCTACTCAAACTTTCTAATTCTATTTCTCTATTTTCGTTAAAATTTTGATGAATGGAAATTTAACTTAAAATGGTCATAACTTGTTCATTTTAACTCGAAATTTCGCATATAAGATGTCGTTTTCTACCTGCTCCAAAAGATCTATCTATTTCTAAGGTTATTTTTGACATTAAAATCCATTTATGGTTCTAATACGGGTCGGTACAGATTTAGCATGAAAATCCCAGCCCCTAAATTGTAAATTTTCAAAATCTTGCTTCTTCCAAAAAGTCCATAACAACACGTAGATATTTATATAGTTTGAAAAATCTTTTGATATAGACATATACTCATATTATATGCATATTCTAGTGATGTTGTCTTAACAATGATTTTTCATAAAACAATTTACTTTTAGAAGTCGGAAAATGAAGTTCACAAAATCTTTCTTTAAGTTGTTGGAAGATAAATCAAAATTTTGGGTTTGTTGCTAGTGAATGCTTATTCTTATAAAACCATCATTTTTATATTTTCTTAACTTTACAAGGATAGATTTATTTCTTAAAGACTTGGTTTTTTTAAGTTATCTAACAATTTCTCAAGTGGATGTTAAACTAGTAATTTAATCTTGACTTATAAAAATTTACTTTATTCTTAATATTTTTCAAGGTGTTGTTATAAACCTCATAAATAAGTCTTTTAAGAAAATATTACATAGTCAAGAATTATCAACATTAAAAATTTATAATAATCCTATTTTAATAGTTTGAAAAAGATTATAGTTGAACCATTTTCCTAAGTTGTATACAATTTATTTTCTAAGTGGATTTTCAACTAGTGAGTTGATCTTAAACTTTTCTTCGAAAATTATTTGATTCTTAATAGTTTTCAATATGTGGGTGTTAATCCTATAAACAAGTTCTTAAGAAAAATTTATAACAAAGAATTGTCAATCTTAAAATTTAATAATTTATTTTAGTATTTTGAAAAGAAAGTAAGCGAACCACATGATTAAGTTTTGAAAAATCTTTGCATAATAACAACACTTAGAAATTTATGATGAATTTATTTGAGTTTTTGAAATGACATTGTTGAATCATGATCCTAAGTTTTATGAAAATTTTTCCTATGTTAAAATCATGTTTTTAGAGAATTTAGTTCTTACTCTTAAGTGAGAGAAAATAACTCCTTTTGTTTCTTTGGAAATTTTATCAAGACAATAACATTATGTTCATGCATGAATATGAGCTTGTAATTATGTAAAAAAACAAAAGAATAATGTACATAAAAATAAATGTCATAGAAAATTAGATAAGCATATAAGTAAAAATCAAGTATTGGAAGGTCTTAGCTTGCATCACGGCTCCCGAAACTTAGAATGGACTAGTTCCAAAAAGAAAAGAAAGAAAATAATAATAAAAACATGGGAGTCTTAGATTTATATCAAGGCTCCTCGGACTTAGATTATGAATAAGTCTTAAAGAAAGAAAATAAAACGTTTTGACTTAATGGGGACAAGTCAAAGACTAGAATGACTAGTCTTAATAAAATAGCATGAAATAAATAAATTACAAGAAAAAAGAAATAAATTGCATGGGCATAAATAAAAGTTATGTTAGTGAGCTTTTATGCTCTACGAAATATATACATAAATATATTTAACAACATATATGAGTTCGATTAGAAGCAAGAATAATATAACATAATAACACTATAATAATAAAATTTTGCATGAACAAGAACAAACATGAATATATTGTTGCTTTCTTAACTCTCATGGTTTAGAAAATATACACTATGGTCATGTTAAGTTACATGAACATAAAGAAAAAAATTATAGGAATTTTTACTTAAGATTAATTGTGGTTGAAGGAGAAATGAAGCAATGGTAGTTGTATGTGGCTGATAGTTTTGTGACAAGTAGAGAGAGTTTAGAAGAGAATTTTGGAGAGAAAAGTATCAGAGGAAAATTTGGTAGAGTTTTATTATGTGAAAAGAAAATGTGTGAAAGAAGTGGAGGAAGAGAGGGTATTTATAGATAAATGTGAAGGGAATTTTGATGTAATAAAATAAATTAAAAAGAAATAAACAGAGAGAGAAAAAGGGATAGGGGCACCGGTTTTGAAGAAGAAAAGGGGGAGAAATTAATTAAATTTGTATTTTTATAATGAAAAGTAATAATATGTGAGATATGATGTGAATAAAGTTTTATGGAAAAAGTAAATTGTAAGAAATAAGTATGATAGAGTGTAAGAATAGGTAGTAAGAAAAAAATATAAATAGATGAATAATAATAAATAGTGGACTAGACAAATAAGATATCGGTAGTAAAGAAAATACGTGTAGATGAGATATATATGATATTTTTAGTTATAAAAAATTTATGAAACTGATATTTTTGAAATCTTTATATAATTGCAAGTCTAACAATATAGTAGGAATATTTCTACTATTCCAAGCATCGAGGCACATTTTTCGAGAGTCTAAAACGAAGGATTTTTGGGTGAATTTGATCCTTTTAGGCTTTCTCATACCATTTTGAACTATAATCCGGCATTAGCTCATTCCTATTGTCCTCGGTTTTAAGCACGGGATTATCGGAGTTGAAATTGCTAGTTTGCCTTGATCATAGTTGACTTTTAAGATTCTGGTTTGACTAAGATTAGGATTTATTCCAACTTTATCCTAGAAATTGATGAGTTTACAGATAGCTGGAGTCGTATAGTGCCTTAAATGAGACAACACTGGATTGTAGAGGGTCCTTATGGTGCCTCACACAACTATATTAGTTGATTAGGTTGTTCAATTTTTCAAGGTTGAGTTGATAGCCTAGTTGAGCCCACAAGTGAAAGTCAAGATGTTGGATACAAATAGTGCCATTGTTAAGGGAGTGTAAGTCCTTTAAGCTAATGAATAAGAGGTACAATTATTCATGATGACAAGCTAGATTAATTTGAGTTTTTGCAAGTTCGCAAACAAAGGTGATTGGAAGAGCTCATTGTAATTAGTTGATCTTATGTTAGGCCTGCGCAAGCCAGGGGATGTCTACTAAAATAAGTTTCTTTCCATTGTTGGGTCTTCAATTTCTTTAGATGAACCTACAAGAGACTTATTTAAGCAAGTCAAGCTTATGAGACGTCTATATCTTATAGTGTTATAGGAGACTCATCTTGGCAAGTGGAATTAAGGAAATCCTTTACCTAGCTTTGTATAGTTAAGTAGTTAGTGATGTAAGCAACTTTTTTGGTGTTCTATCAAGTTTTGGTAAGTTAGGAAACACTTGTTGTTGGTGAGTTAGACTATATCAGCTCTTCTCAAATCATGGTTATAATCACCTAAATTTATATAACTTGAATATGAAAATCATTAAGTAAGTAATGTAAAATTTTAAAAAGGTTTTAAGAAAAGTCGTAAGAATCACTTTTTATTTTTCATGTTTTAAAAATATTAAAATATAAATAATCTAATTGTTGATTAAGAATTTGAATTGTTATCAATAAAATTTTAAGATACAATTTTGTATAGTTTTTCGTTACCAATAATTGATAATAATTCGATAACATAATGAGATAACTTAAGTTCAACTTTAACAAGATAATGGCAAAATTCAATATACATGTAAAAAGCAAAAATGAGACATCTTAATTTTAAACTTATCAAGATGATCTCGTTAATGAAAATTATAAGACATGATATTTTCAATTATTAAAAGAATATGAGTACTATCTGTTTCATATGCACACTGTTATATATATTTAAATATGAATGGAAAAAAGCGAGTCTTCAACCTTCATTTGTTGAGTTTGTTATGTTAAGTGAATTAGTGTTGTGTCATCATGTGTTGTCCCTGGTCTAGAAATAAGTTGAGTCAAGTCTAGTCAAGTCGTCAGTCGTTTATTATCTTTATCGAGTTTGAGCCTTCATACAAATCGGATAAGTGAAGGTTGAAATTACTAAACTAATTCTTATTATTTATATATGCTATATTGCATAGAATATTGGTTGTAAAATGTTAACGAAACATTTAAATCCCTAAGAGTATGAAATTAGAGAAATAAATGACGAGTAAATAGATAATTATAAAAAAGTGATATTAAACCTATGCAACAATAAATTTCAATACATTTCATGAAAATGAAAATAGCAAGAAATATTAAATAGATGTTTAGAAGTAGATAATATTAAACTTAAGTAACATCAAATCCCAAAATATTTTATAAAAATGAAATTAGTATGAAATATCAAATAAACATGATAAAAAATCAAAACAATGTAATCATAAGACATGTAATTGATAAACTTAATAAATATGAATGTTTAACAAGGGAATCAAAATTTCTTTAGAAATAAAAAGTAATAGCTAAACATGAATTGGGGTTTAATTTAGAATTGAACTTAGATAATTTAATTAAGTCAGGTAAAGTAAATTATAGGATAAAATTAGATAATATGACATAATCAAATTAATAAATGGATTTAATCCAAATTAAGATTTCAAACATTCCTTTCCATTTAACTATTTTCGTCAATTACCCATTTCATGAATTAAATTTCTTAATTCTTTTTAACTATTAAATTTTAATTCTATTCCTTCAAATTGCCTAATTATTTTGATCATCTTCTCCAACAAATCAAATTTTATTTATCATCCCGCCATTTTTTTTATCAGAACTCCTTTTCTTTCAATTATCAAATGAACAAAGATTTATAAAACTCAACTATTTAGATTTTCAAAAGACTCTACTCAATCATTTAAATTAATGTTTTTCAATGAACCAAAGCATTAAACTTTTTTCTACCAATTCATTTTAACTCCTTTTCTTCTATTTTAATTCCTTAAACCGTTAAACATGTAATTTAAGTATTTTGTAAATTTTTAAACTTTTGAATTTTTGTTTAGTTTCCATTTCTTAAATCCCCATAAGTTTTAAATTCATTTGCTTGTTTAAAAATATTAGATCTTATGTCTAGACCTAAACTAAATATCAAGTTTTCAAAAATTTAATTTCTACACTAGACTCCTAATTCAAGTTGTTAATTTTATCTCTATATATTCTAAAATTTTTCCCTAATTGTTTTCAATACTTAATGTAATCATCTGAAAGATTTAAACCGCATCCATTATCCACAAAAATCTTTTAAAAGTCTTTAATCCTTACCTTTGAATCCTTTTCCTTTGCCTTTGTTGCTACCTTCTTTTTCCTTCTCTTATTCTTTTTCTTTCCTCTTTCTTCTCTCTTTCTTTCTACGTCTCTTCACCTTCTTCTTTCTTCTTCTTTTTCTTCTCAACAAATAAACATCAAATTTCAAATTCAAGAAGATAAAAAGTAAGATAGAAGATGTAGATCATGCTTGGAGTAGCAACAAGGACTAATAAGAAGTGGTACTAGTAAAGATCAAGTAGTCTAAATTTACCAAACATGTAAGCTAACTGTCTACTTTTTTTTTATTGTTATATTTGCATGTATATGTTAAGTTGATGCTAGATACAAGTTGGGTTTGTGATAAAATTGATGAATATAGATATATGGTTTATGTATGAATGGAGAAGGGGCTTGATGAAGTGATTGGAGATGTTTGATGAAGTATTATGAGTATAGAAGTGTTAAAAGTTGCAAAATGAGTGGTATGTTGCTTTTATGGTGTTTTAGTTGATGTAGGATGTGTATAAGTTGAAAAAATAGAGTAAGAAAAACAAGGGAATGCGTAACCCCTTGTAATCTAATAGTAATAGGTGCATAAATGCCCTTACAGGAAAAGGGTTGGATGATTTTCATCGAATATGGGCATGCAATGGCCCTTACTGGCCTTGAGTCTAGGATCTCCTATTGCAACACTGCTTCGTATTTTAATCATAATATTTTTGTCCAAACTCAAATTGAGGTCATCCAAAATGCAATGGAAAGCTTGAAAAGAGAACTACAACTTCTTTATTTTAAGTTTTTGGAAATTCTAAAAGTATCAAGGTCGAAATTTTATTTCTTTTAGGTTACAATATATAGTAAAAAAAAAAAAACAACACAAAAATAAGTCCAAATATATTCAAATCTATTAAACACTTGTTTCACTAGTTAAATGCATGGAGTTGAATATAACATTTTATAATTTCTTAAGGACCAATAAGCTAAGGAATTTATAACACAAGTTTAGAACACTTAGATATAAAATAAACTTAGTTAATCAACCTAAGTTCAACATAGCCTAATGAATCTTTTTGAGCTTAAATGAACTAAACTAATTAGAATCCTATAAAACATATGGTAATGACTTAGTGAGATTATTGAATAGGATTTAATAGCTAGATTGAATAACTAATTCTAATTAACTTGGCTAAGATTAAATTCACATAGGGTTAAGTTGATATGAATCTTAGACATAAAATGAATTAGTAATATATCTAAGCTCAACTTGTCCTAGTAAACTTCACTAAATTAAAATAAATTAGATCTATTAAGTTTAACCAGCATAGTTAAGTTAAGATATGTTTATATTAATGTAACTTGAAATGTGGAGTAAAATTAATGACTTACGTATAATTTAACTTGAACGGTTATAAGAGATAAAATGAGATGATCTAAAATAGAATAATTAAGTTAGTTAAGGTCCTAATAGATACATGATAATGAATTAGTGAGATAATTGAGTATGATTTAATAGTTGGATTAAGTGGTTAAGTTAGGTCATTATAGACTGATAAATCAATGGCATAAATGTAGTTGTAGTATGTTAAACTTAAAATGATAAAGGGAGTATGTTGTTTCAAATGTAATTTAATAAGATAAATAAGTGATTTCTTAAAATTTAATTTATCTAAAACTTAAAAGTGAATAATAAATGATAATGGTTTTATAGTAAATGGTTTATAAACAAAAGAAAAGTGACGAAAACTATTCTTTTTCATAGAAGGAACCGTTTAATCTTTGGTTTACCTAGGAGTTTGCTGTGACTTAGCTTGGATGTCAGGTAGATAACATTGACACTATTGCCTTGCTTGTGCTTGTGACGTAGTCAGACCTGTGTTAATATAAATATAACTGATTATGCATGAGGATCAGGGATTCGTTTGCTATTTGGTGATTAAATTGGTTGATAACTCACTAAAATAAAAGTAATAACATTTGTTTGGTGTTGATTGTGAAATATGAATTGCTTATTGTTTGAAATTGGTATGGTCATTAAATAATATAAAATAATTTTTATTTGGCCATTAAGTGAATCGGACATGCATTGCATTACGAGCATAAATTACATTAGAATGATATTCACGTCACGTATTAATATTCCGATTATGCGGTAATGCCAAAATAATTCAGTGGATTTGTTTCTCTAGTGGGTTACTGTAAGGTTACCAATTCCACATAAACTAAGTAGGCTTGAAGCACGGCACGTGTGTTGGGGTTGGCATTAGGGATTAATACTTAGGGAGTTTTTGAGGTTCTAAGGTGAAGTAGAAGTTATGTTGATAATATAATATATATATATATATAAATAACAAATGAGTTCAAAAGGAAATCTTCCTTAGTTATTTCTAAGGTGAAGTTGAGGTTATGTTAATAATATATATGCAGATAGCAATAAGTTGAGAAAATAACTATTGGTATGGATTCCAATCATCCAAATTATGCATATCATATTGTTGAGTATTGTATTGCATATGTTGCTTGATATTTGTTTGATGTGTGGTTTAGTTATGTTATTCATTGAGCTACAATTTAGCTCACATCTCTATAGTTTTATGTAGGAATAGTTAAAGCATCGATGATAGGCTAAGACTGTGTGGAGCAGATCCCTTGAAGATAGAAGACAATTTTGAAATAAGTATTAAGTATATAGTATAGTTAGTTGAGAGTTTGTTTATGTATAATAAGTTTATATTATAAAATACATTAGTTGTATAATAGTTTAAAGTTTGCAAAATATAGATGTCACGCCCCAAGGGGTACCCTAAACGTAACAGTCCGTCACATGCTATATAAGACTCACGAATTACTACCTAAGTCCTTCAGGAGTCTTGTATAGATGTAAGGCATCCCTTTACGACAATAGAATAATCGAACCGATGGAGTTAAAGAGTTAATTTGGCATTCAATAGCATTAGAAAATAAATCAAAACACATATGTAATTAGTTACAAAGTCTAAGGGGCATTCCCTTGCAAAAGAATATCATTTAGAGGTCTATTACAGTCTTCCAGAGTCTCTTGGCTTCCTACAGAAGTCTAAACAAATCTGAATACAACTTCTAGGGGAAACGCCTAGCTCTTAGACCTGAACTGTAGGTTACCTTAGTTTAAGAGATATGAACTTGTGCTGCAACAAATAAAAACCATAGAGACGTAAGCTACACTAGCTTAGTGAGTGAAAACTTCGAAGATCACATTTATAACACATCATACAAATAGTGATTAGCCAGACAAATGATATGCATCAAACATATGGAATCAATAAACATATGACCAGTCGGAAATCATATGTGGATGGACTTTCGCCCTCCTTCCTGGGTTAGCAAATTAACGAATATTGCGGTACTACTCAATTATGCCGTTTAGGATCATGGTCAATCAACTTATAAATTCGTTTGTGGATCACGATTAACCAACTCATTAATTCGTTTATGGATCACAATTAACCAACTTTTACACTGTTTCGAATCACAGAAAACCAACCAATGCTAATGCTCCATCCTCATTTATGATATGAATGACTCCATATTTATTTTCAATTCCGAATAGTCAGTTATACCAATTCTTTACGTGATCAATCAATAATCGTAGACAGTTAATTCTAATTCATCTATACAAACAATAGTTAATCATCCGGCTTCGATATTCTTATATTTTATTTCTCATATCAACAACAACCATACATAATTCCCATTCATCCCCATCATGCATATCCATTTTATCTTTACCAAATATCTAGTGCAACTATCATTACAATCACTTACAATAAATGGAATCGGAAGTAATACTCACTTGGCTATTGGATCACCAGCCTTTTAGTAATAGTAATCCGGGGTAGGGAATCGTCTATTTCGGGGTCATTTAAAAAGAAAGAAATACCTTAATAAGCATTTCATCACTTAACTAATCCAAACTATTTATCAAAGCTAGTAAATTCGTAATTCTTGTCATTTGCGGAAGTCTCAACTTAAAACGGCCATAACTTGATCATTTTAACTCGAAATTTCGCAAATTATATATCGATTTCTATCTACTTTGAAAGATATATCTAATTCTAATATTATTTTCAAGTTTGGAAAATGTTTGGGTCACAAAACAGTAGGATCAGTTCTGATCAGTAGCAATATCCATTTTAAAAAAATAGTTTTATGAATGTTTGAATTGTCTCTACTTTATAGGTCAATTATACATGCAATATTGATGATTTTCTATTATGAATGGCATGCTATGAGTTTAATGTATGCATGCTCTTGATGATATTTACCAAAAGAAAATTTTTAGAATTTCTTTATTTGGTAAGATTCCAAGATTACATATTCTTAAGAAATCTAGTTTCATGACTTCGATAAATCTCTTTTGTTTTGGAATTATTACTTAGGAATTTCTAGTTATCTTTGCTAGAATTGAGTCTTCATTATTTCTACTACTTAAGACCTTCATTTTTATATAAAAATTATCATTTTACACTTTGTAAACATGTTTTCAAATAGGGGTTATTCCAAAATCCAAATTTTGAAAAATTAGTTTTTGAATGATTTCTTTGAGAAAAATTGTTTAATACATTAAATTTAGGCTCTATTATACCTATCCCTTAAAGACTTATTTCTTAAATAAAATTTCATTTTGAGTTGGAAAATGGATGTTTTCATGGCATTACTCCAAAACTTCGACTTAAGTTGAGTAGCAACTCAAAATTTCCTATCTTATTTCTACTCTTTGTTTTGCATATTCTTCTAATCAAATATCATTCCAACTTGTAAAAATCATTACTTAATGATATCTATTACCTATTCTCTTCATTTTTCATATAAAACACAAGTTTTAGAGTTGATAAAAGAGTTTTTAAAGTGTGGTTTTGAAGTCATACGAATTTTTCATTTGAACATTTCAAACAAAGGTTTTTCTTTTTAAGTTTCTTGTCTCATCTAACTAAAGATCTACTAACTACCATATTTATATAAACAAGATAAAACCTTTATGAGCCTTAATGCATTAAAACACAAAATATTCATGAGATTATGAATGTCAAGTATAATATGATCATCTAAATGCTAGATCTACTACTTATGATGCATGAAATGGAGTTTGAAAACATGAACATAGATTTTTATGCAAGATCTCTACTTTACTCTACTATTATATGTATGAACATGAAGATAATCCAACAAAAATTCATTTAAATACAAGATCTACTCTTGTGATGGCTTGATATTCATGCAGTAGCATTTTCTTGTCCTTAGCAAGAGCTCATGTGGACTTAAACATGAAAACACTCATGAATAATCTTGCAATTACAAGATTTAATGTAGAAAAGGTTTAGGATTCATCACCTAAAGCTTGAATTAAGAGGAAAATAAAGAAGAAAAACAAGCTTGTGTGAGTGTGTGTGTGTGTTGAAGAAAGCTCACGGCAAGGAGAGGGAAATAGAGAGAGAGTTCGTGATTTTTTGAAACAAATGAAATGAATGAAAAGAGAGAGAAAAGCAAAAGAATATATATAGTAAGGTAAATTAGGGTTTGTTTAATTATAAAAGGAAGAAAATAAATCAAATTAGGGCAAAATGGGGGGGAGGGGGGGTATGCGCCGTTTTGAAAGAGAGGGAGAGAGAGAAAAGTTGAAATTGTTTTGTTTTGTAATTTATGTAATAAAAAGTATTAAATGTAATAATTTGTTAAGAGACAAAAATTTCTTGGAAAAGAAAATATAATTAAGTATTTGTAAGGATGTAAGAATAGGGAGTGGCTTGTGAGTGTAGTAGGTTATACTTGTGAATAATAATGAATAGTAAACAAGACAATTACTTTACTGGTAGTAAAGAAAATACAAGAAAAAGGCTATATCTGTAATTTTTATAAACTGAAAAATTATAAAATTTACATTTTTGAAATCCTTATTAAATTCTGGTTCTAAAGAGTATTCTGGAATATTTTTTCGAATTTCGAGTTTCAGGGCTTGCTTTTCCGTAATGGATCTCGGGAAGGTCCGGAATAGAAAATTTTCCAAAATCATATATTTTTATGGTTTGAAATATACTTTAGAACAATATTCCACATTAAATTATTTTAAAAAAGTTCTTTTAGTTTGAAACCAAAGGAAAGCCGGATCCAGGGTTACTAGGTTTCTCTCTCAAGCTTAAACTATTCCGGTTTAGGGTTTTGGTTTCCAGTTTCCAAAGTTTACTTGGTTACTAGGAAAATCGGGGTTTACAATAGATGATATATTCTATTTTACTATTTGATGGGGGATACCAATTCTCTGCAGTTCTAGTAGATTGTGGGAAATCAGATTTCTTTTATTTATCACAAATGTATTTATACATTAAATTTTGTAAAGAAATTTTCAGATAGAATCTTACAAACTGTTATTTGCAAGTCGGTTCTCATATTACAGATGCATACATAATATGATTCCTTTAGGTTAATCCTCCTAAGCACCTTTTAGGGTCATGACAATGGTCATGTTATAAGGGGTTTGTCTTAATAAGTTAAGCAATGTGTAGTTCTTTTCCAAGTAACATGAGTTGGAGAAGGCTTTTCAAGCCATTGCTAATGTTAAGAGATGTCTTGATTGAAGAATTAGCTAGGTGAGATGGTACTTCTACCTTAATATGTTGTAAGTCCAAGTTTTAGGTCAAGTGATTTCCATGCCCTCAGATTGATGAGTTAGGAAAAATGATGCTCATTATAGGACTTCTTTGATCAGCCCTCAAGACCCAAGCCTAGAGCTAGGTACTTTGATTTTTTTCCCTTTTCTTTTTTGATATTATATGATTAGGTCTCCACTGTACTATACCTTTTGTTCCCTCAAACAATATGGCTACTATTTTCTAGAATGTTAAGATTGGTTTCTTGCTACTTATATGTCGCTACATATACATAATATGTTGGAATTTCCCGTTGTTCTCAGGATATTTTTCTATTTTGACAGGATATTTTTCTAGTTTGATATAGATTATCCTCTGTTGATTTTTTTTTTTTGGAAATTGGTTTCCAAATCTGGTCTATTTTTTGGGTACAAGATCAACCCATATTTTCAGCAAATAAATCATCAGAAAATCTCACACATGCCCCGTGTACACATCCATTGAATTCTCTAATGGCCAGAGATCTATATGTAGGATGTGATATTCTCTGATTTGGGTCACTAAGCCTACTCCTCCTCAAAACTCTATAACATACAAGCTTTGAACGGGAGGGCTTTACAGTTGCAATGGTTAGAGGTATTCTTCTTGATCTATTTTGCTTTCGCTATTAGATCTAAATATGTTTATCTAGATTTATCAAAACATGTTTAGATCAATTCTTGAAATTTACATTTGGTATCAGAGCCATATACTTCCTCTGTCTTGCATATCAATTCATCTTTGTTTTGGATTTTTGTTTATGCCTTTAATTGAAAATCATTAAGTTAATAGATTCTAAACACATCAATGTGCTTAACAAGTAATGAGAACCGTTTTGTTTCCTTTTGAATATTTGAAACTCGTTCATCTATTGTTTCGATTTTTTAATGAATTAGGCATTAAGATTTTGATGTTTATTAATCCCAACAAGGTTAGAAATCAATAGAAAATCAGATTTCTATGCTTTATGGGCTTTAAAACATGGAATTCGGAGTTAAAATTGGCAGGAAAACCATCGGGTTTTTCATTCGGAGCCATGGGTCGAAATCGAGCAATCTTTGTATGGAAAGGCTTGAAAACATATGTATGTAATATATATATATATATTCTCTTCTATTACTTCTATCTCCCCTGGGACGTTTTGCTTCCAGCTTTAGTCTTGTATGTATATATATATACATACATACATACATATATATATATATATATATCTTTGATTGCTTCTAGCTCCCTTCAAATATTTTGCTTCCAGTTTTTGCTTAAAATATATTGAATAAGTAAATTAAATTATTTTGGCATAAATAATTACTTAAGATTAATTATGAGTTCTTTAGTGAATTTTAATGTGTTAGAATTATTGTTGATTTTCATGAATTTTATGTTTAATTTGAGTATTTATTTAAGCATGCAATTCTAAGTTGAATAATTTATACATGTTAAAAATAGTGATTAAAGAGCATATATGATTTAACTATTGAATAATTGTATGCATGTATCATTTGTTTATTTCTTGATATTTGTATATATAAGTTAACAATTATTGTACATGAAATATCATATGAAATAATAATTGTGCATAGTTATTCATCTATTTGCATTATTTAGGAATTTATGCGACTTATTAAGAATTAATGTTCGGTGATCAATATAATTTTAATTAATTGAGAGTAGCCATAACATCTCTAATTAATTGGGATTATTTAGTTTTTAAGATCACATTACGTGGTATAATAAAATCTACCCACATGAATTATGTTATATTTTTATGGTTAATTAGGATGAAATATCGGATTGAATTTCTTAATCTACCCACATGAATTAAGAAAAGGAATATAATTCGACAATTTTATCATAAGGCTATAGATGAATCTAATTGAGTAGGACTTTAGCCTACAAGCAAGTTTTATGTCACTAGATTCATGGATTACATTGATAAAGCATGGATTTTTTTTTATTGTCTCAAATTATGAATAATAAGCATGTATGTTTAAACTTTGTAGCTATTTAAACTACGAACATTTCTGATATTAAATGTGAAATTCCTAAATTAAGAGGAGACAACTACAAGGTATGGAAGGAGAGAATTCTCCTCAATTTTGGCTAGATGGATATAGGTTATGCTGTTAGGAAAGATGAACCACAGGGTATTATTGAAACCAGTTCTAAAAGCTATTGCTCTTTATGAAAAATGGGAGAGATCTAACCGCCTCTCTGTGATGTTCATAAAGACCAAAATATCTGCTGGTATTTGTGGTTCTATCAAACAGCATGATAAGGTCAAGGATCTTTTGAAAGCCATTGATAAGCAGTTTGCTACATCTGATAAGGCCCTTGCCAGCATCTTGATTATTCAGTTGTCATCTATGGGGCTCACTGGGATGAGAGACATGCGTGATCATATCATGCACATGAGGGACATAGTGGCACAGCTAAAAGGCTTGGAGGTTACCATATCAGAATCATTCTCGATGCACTACATTCTAGGCACTCTACCCAACAATATGGTCCTTTCAAAATCTCTTATAAACCCATAAGGACAAGTGGTCAATTAATGGATTGTTGACGATGTGTGTACAACAAGAAGAAAGATTGATAATGGAAGAGGGAGAAAGGGTGGACTCAACTGTTCCTGGAAAGAAAAGGAAGGATGATGCCAAGAATAAGGGAAAGGGAAAGATTTCTCCTTAACTGGTCATAAAGAAGGAGTCAAAGTGTTTCTTCTGTAAAAAGAAAGGGCACATGAAGAAAGACTACTCTAAGTTTAAGAATTGGCTCGACAAGAAAGGTACTCCATTTTCATTTGTTTGTTATGAATTCAATATGGTTAATGTTAATCATAACATGTGGTGGATTAATTATAGTTCTACAATCCATGTGTGTAACACTTTGCAGGGTATGCAAAACCTAAGGAAACCAGTGGGAAGTGAGCAATGCATCTATTCAAGAAGCAAGATGAGTTCACATGTGGAAGCCATTAGCACTTGCGGTTTAGTTTTAAGTAGCAGTTTTATTTTGCATTTGGAAAAGACCTTTTATATTCCAAGTTTCTTTAGGAATTTGATTTCTGATTCAAGACTTATACCTTTAGGTTTTTCCTTTAATTTACTGGATTTTGATTTTAGTTTATCTAATAAATCTGGAGTTATTGGTTATGGTACGATGTCTGATGGTCTTTATTCCATTCAATTACAAAATGATGCTACGTATAATTCTATGCATGTTACTACTAGGTTAAAACGATGTGTTGTGAATGAGGGATCATCTATGTTATGGTACGGAGATTGGGTAACATCTCCATTAAGAGAATTAAAAGATTAGTAAATGAAGGATACTTAGTATTTTAGATTTTACTAATTTTTTGACTTGTGTAGATTGCATTAAGGGTAAGCAAACTAACAAGTCTAAAAAAGGTGCAAAGAGGAGCATAAACCTATTGGACATCATACATGCAGATATTTGCCATCCATACATGGACGCAAGTGATCCAATATACTTCATCACCTTCATAGATGATTTTTCACGATATTTGTATCTCTACTTCAATCTAATGATGAAGCCTTGGATGCCTTTAAAGTTTTTAAGACTAAAATAGAGAATCAGTGTGGAAAACATATTAAGATCGTGAGATTAGATAAAGGTGGAGAGTACTATGGTAGGTACACAGAGAATGGACAAGCACCTGATCCATTTGCTAAGTTTCTTTAGGAACATGGGATTGTTGCCCAATATACCATGTTTGGCTCTCCGGATCGAAATGATGTGGTAGAAAGAAGAAACCGAACTTTAATGGACATGGTGAGAAGTATGAGGAGTAACACAAAATTGCCTCAATTCTTGTGGACTGAAGCATTAAAGACGATTGTGTATATATTAAACCGAGTACCAACCAAGGCTATCCTAAAGATACCTTTTGAGTTATTCATAGGTTGGAAACTGAGTTTGAGGCATATACAAGTTTGGGGATGCCCTCTGAAGTGAGAATTTATAACCCACAAGAGAAGAAGCTACACCCAAGGACCATTAGTGGGTATTTCATTGATATGTTGAAAGGTCAAAAAGGTATAGATTCTATTGTCCATCTCACAGCACTAGGATTGTGGAATCGAGAAATGCAAAATTTTTGAGAATGACTTGATCAGTGAAAGTGGTCAATTTCAAGACATAGTTTTTTAAAAGGATTGTTGTGAAGCTCAACACTCTGGTTTGAATGATAGATTGATTGTCATACACACCCCTCAAGTTGAAACCGATGTTAGACAACCAGCTATTGAAGTTCCACAAGCTACTGATATCGATCCGATAGATCAAGTTGTAAATGAGGAACAACAAGAAATTATTGAACAACTAGTTGAACAATAGGTTGAGCAGCAAGTTCCTCTAGAGAATGATGATACAACATTGTGAAGATCTACTAGAGTCAGAAAATCAGCAATTCCTAATGATTATGTAGTGTATCTACAAGAATCAAACTATAACATTAGAGCCAAAAATGATCCTGAAACATTTTCATAAGCCATGAGTTCTAAGGAATCGAACCTATGGTATAATGATGTGAAAGATGAGATGAATTCAATGGCATATAATCGAGTCTAGGATCTTGTTGAGTTGCCTTATGGTGTAAAAACCATTGGCAATGGGTCTTCAAGACAAAGAAAGATTTATGAGGCAATATTGAGAGACATAAGGCAGGACTAGTTGCCAAAGGGTTCACTCAAAGGAAAGGAATCGACTACACGGAGACGTTTTTTTCCTGTATCTAAGAAAGATTCTCTTCGTGTAATTATGGCTTTGGTAGCCCATTTTGATTTTGAGTTACATCAAATGGATGTGAAAACATCATTTCTCAATGGTGATCTAGAGGAAGAGGTTTACATGAAACAACCTGAGGGATTCTCCCCTAATGATGGTGAGCATTTAGTCTGCAAGCTTAATCAATCCATATATGGGTTGAAACAAGCCTCCTGGCAATGGTATTTGAAATTCCATGAAGTCATCACTTCATTTGGCTTTGAAGAGAACGTCATGGATCAATGTATATATCAGAAGATTAGTGGGAGTAAGATTTGTTTTCTTATGTTATACATGGATAATGTTTTGCTTACAATTAATGATAAAGGTTTGCTATATGAGGTGAAGCAATTTCTCTCAAGGAAATTTGATATGAAATATATGGCTGAGGCATCTAATCTCATTGGCATTAGGATCTATAGAGAAAGATCTCGAGGCATTTTGGGTTTGTCTCAACAGACCTATATCAACAAGATTTTAGAGAGATTTCGCATGAAGGATTGTTCACCAAGTGTAGCACCTGTTGTGAAGGGTGATAGATTTGACTTGTGTCAATGCCTAAAAATGATTTCGAATGGGAATAAATGAAAAACATTCCATATGCTTCAGCAATTGGAAGCCTTATGTATGCTCAGGTCTGCACTTGACCTAACATCGCGTATGCTATTGGAATGTTAGGCAAATCAAAGTAACCCAGGTGTTGACCATTGGAAAGCTGCAAAAAAGGTGATGATATATCTTCAAGGGACAAAAGGCTACATGCTCATGGACAAACAAACTGATAATTTGGAGGCGATTGGGCACTTCGATTCAAACTATGCTCGCTGCATTGATTCACGGAAATCAACCTCTGGTTATATTTTCATGCTAGCTGATGGAGCTATATCTTGGAGAAGTGCAAAGTAGACCTTAATTGCTACTTCCACTATAGAGGCTGACTTCGTTTCTAGTTTTCAGGCTACCTCACATGGTGTATGGTTGAAGAGTTTCATTTCTGGGCTTAGAATTATGGATTCTATTTCTAGGCCATTAAGGATTTACTATGATAACTCAGTTGTGGTATTTATGGCTAAGAACAACAAGAGTGGGAGTTGAAGTAAGCATATCGACATCAAATATTTAGTCATAAGAGAACGTGTTAAGGAAAAGAAATTGGTCATTGAGTACATTAGCACTGAGTTGATGATTGTCGATCTTTTAACTAAAGGCATGCCATCAAAGAATTTTAAGGATCATGTAGTTCGAATGGGACTTGGTTCCGTGATGTGATTTTCATTGTATACTTATTGTTTCAATGGAACTCTTATTCAGTTTGATGTTTTCTCATATGGTTTATGTGCACATATTTATTTGTTTATTTTGAGAAATATTATTTAGTTTGGACCTAGAATAAACATGTGGTTTATTCATTAAGTTTAAGGGCTAGTATTGAGAGACTTGATGTATTGTAACGCATGGAAGGTATACTCGCTATAAGAGGACCTATCGCCATGATTCATATATGTTATTTCTTGTTATGGTTGATATTGGGTTAAATAGAATAAGTGGGAGAATGTTGGAATTTCCTGTTTTTCTCGGGATTTTTTTTTACCGGATATTTTTGTGTTTTGATATGGATTATCCTTTGTTGATTTTTTTTTTTTAGGAAATGGTTTCCAAATGTGGTCCATTTTTTAGGTACAAGATCAACCCATATCTTTACCAAATAAACTAGACCACAAATCATGATGTGTGAGCAAAATTAAAAAAATTTAAATATGTAAAGCAACTATTGAATTTTATAACTTCAAGGTGCTTCTGTGGATCATGCCTTTAGTACAAATATATCCTCAATAGCCTATATCTATAATATTTTTCTATTTCGTATTATTTTTGTAATTTTATAAACCTAAATCGTGGGTAGAGCGCCATCTATGGATGGAGATTCTAATTGGGACTCTACTATGATGGACAAAAATGGACTGGTTAAGGTTTGCTCCATGCCCATCATCATCAACATCATCATCATAGTCTACCATTGTAATTGTTTTTCACCAGACTCACAAACATAATATTAAATAATCATTCAAATTTGCTACTAACTATTAAAAAAAATGGAGGAGTAGTGCTTCTAAAACCAACAAATGCTTTTGAAACTCACAAACAAAACTCAAGAAACCTCATAAAACACTCCTTTTGTCTTTGCATGCCTTCTTGAAGAAGATGATAATTGGGAAAAAAAAATTTAGGACAAAAATGATGCTCATTACCATACTTCTTCAACCCGCCCTCAAGACTAGACCCAAAACTAGAATCAGGTAATTTGATTTTTTTTTTCTTTTCTTTTTATATATCATATTATTGGCTTTCAACTATACTTTACCTTTTGTTCCATCAACAATATGGCTACCATCTGTGTTAAGATTGATTTATTTCTACATATAAGTCATATATATCTATATATATATATGTATACTGGACCACGTACTACAATGCATGTGCAAAATTAAAAAATTTTATTTATATAAAGCAATTATTAGAATTTTATATCTTCAAGGTACTTTTGTGGATCATGCATTGAGTACAAATATAACTTCAATAGTCTATATCTGTAACATTTTTCTACTCTATTAATTTTTGTAATTTTGTTAAAATTTGTACCATTATGGTATGGAAACCAATAGTCATAGGTAGAGGGCCATCTACAGATGGTGATTTTGATTGGGACTTACTAGATGGACAAAAATAGACTTGTGAAGGTTGGCCCCTTGCCATGCCCATTACCATCAACGTCATGATCATGGTCCACCACCATAATTGTTTTTCATTGGACATAATAATTTAAATTTGTTGCAAACAATATATATATATATATATATAATGGAGGAGTAATGCATTTGAAACCAACTAATGCTTCTGAAACCACAAACGTAACTCGAGAAACCTCATAAAACACTCCTTTTGTCCTTGTATGCCTCCTTGAAAAAAAAAAAAAGGACAAAAATGATGCTCATCACCGACTTCTCGATTAGCCCTGAAGACCCAAACCCAAAACCAGGTACTTTGATTTTTTTTTTTTTTTCTTTTTTGATA
The DNA here is from genome assembly GCA_024138025.1 of Combretum micranthum. NCBI lineage: Eukaryota > Viridiplantae > Streptophyta > Magnoliopsida > Myrtales > Combretaceae > Combretum > Combretum micranthum. The sequence continues at coordinate 108,830 of JAMXBD010001811.1, read as the reverse complement.
TCATATGATTAGGCATCTACTTTGCTATACCTTTTGTTCCATCAATAATGGCTACTATTTCCTGAATGGTAAGATTGATTTCTCACTACATATACGTCATATATATCTGAGTGTGTGTGATGTGCCTGGAGAATTGACTTACAGAAGGAAAGTGAATTATATAAAAATTATTATAAAGAATTTATGCAAAAAATTTGAAAAAAAACTAAATTCATAAGATGATTTGAACCTAGCAAAACATTACGCTTTTTAAGTTTTAGTAGGAATATCTAAACTGTAAAAAATATTTAAAAATAAATTAATATAATATTACTTATAGTAGAGCCTAATTGCTAAAAATAACAATTATTTCTTTCAATGGAAGAAAATTCAATATATGATTTATATATTTACACACACATATATATATATATTATAATATTAGGACGATACAACTCGAACCATATTTAAATTAAGAGATGATAGTGCAATATTTTTTCTAAGACATAAGTAATGGAAGTTACATATGTATATCAAGTATTACAATTGTATTAAAAATGATCTCTTAAATTGAAAACTATATTTAACTTGTTCTCTTCACGTTTTGGACAACCTAAATAAAAAAGAAAGATAGAAAAAATAGACTAAAGAGAACAATAGAGCAAACAATGTACATAGGCTATCAAGTATTTATTTTCTGTTCCTAGCAACAACAACTACAATTTCATAATTTGGGATTTTGCTTAGCACATTAGAATTGAAACATATAACTCTCACTCAACTACCATGGTTTTGAAGTTCCTATAAGTACATTTGTAAGTAAGGCTAATAAGATAAATGGTTTTAAATGTCAAGAGAAAGAAAAAGGAGTTGGATCAAACGTTAAAGAAAAAATGCACATACATTTCAATTTTATAGTACTCTTCATTAACAGCTAAAGATAATATTTGTCATGTTTTATCATCGCCTAAACAAACCTATTGTTCCACCCTTTCCCAACACTTTCTTCTCAATTTTTCTATCTATAATGGAAAATGTGAAAACTACAATGAGCACATCATCACCTCAATGTTGAAGCGGGCCTCTTGATTGGCAAGGTTCGCTCACTACAAAAGTGGTTGGATAAAATTAATTTGGAATGAAGAAGAAACCATTAAATAATAACCGCAGAGAAATTATCATAACCTTTTGACATGACATGTTAGCAACAAACCATGACCATTTAACATTTTCCAAAAAGAAAAAAGAAAACCAGAAAAAAAAAAAAAAAACCCATATTCAATCACAACCAAACCAATAGAAAACATAACAAATAATAAAACCAACAAAACCATGACAAGAAAAATTAATACGGATGGAGATTCTAATTAGGATTTTACTATGATGGACAAAAATAGACTAGTGAAGGTTGGCTCCTTGCCATGCCCATCATAGTCATGGTCCACCACTATAATTTTTTTTCACCCGACCCATGAACATAATATTGCTGCTAACTATTTAAAAAAAATGGAGTAGAGCTTCTGAAACCATCTAATGCTTTTGAAACTCACAAACATAACTCAAGAAACCTCGTGAAACACACCTTTTGTCCTTGCATGCCTCCTTGAAGAAGACAATAATTGGAAAAAAAAAATTAGGACAAAAAATAATGCTCATCACTGGACTTCTTCGATTAGGCCTCAAGACTCAGACCCAAAACCAGGTACTTTGATTTTTTTTTTTCTTTTTTGATATCATATAATTGGGTTTCCATCGTATTATCTTTTGTTCCATCAATGATATGGCAACTATTTCCTGGAATGTTGAGATTGATTTCTCTCTACATATCTGTCACTCACACACGCACACACACACATTAGTGGACCATGCACCATGATGTGTTTGTAAAATTAATTTTTTTTAAATATGTAAAGCAATTACTAAACAATAATTCATGCGAAAATAATGTTGTAAACAGGAAAAGAAAATACTCTAAATGTTGTTGAGAAATATATCGATATTACATATATATTTGCTTTATTTTAGAACTTGTCATGTGCTAGCAAAAAGTTAAAATTACAAATTAATTAAATATATTTAACTTATGGAACTTAGTCACTATATCTAGTAAAGGCAAAAAGATGATGCTTTGCTGCACCTATTAGGTTTTTCTTCAAGTCTTCAAGCTTTAAAACGTAGATTGTATGGAAGTGATGGAAAAAATAAAATGTACTTTTCATAAATCATTTAAAAATACAATTACCCATAACTCCATAAAATCATATCTAATGTAAAAAGGAAAATTATATACATTCTATTAAGAAAAATTGACTGTCTACATTTTCATATTGAGAAGATTGATAGAAAAGTAAATTTTAATATGATGGATATGAACAAATTTGAAAGATCAGAATCTTTGATTAATCATACACTTCTATATATTTTAACCACAAAATAATATGGAGAAGTAATTAAAAGTAATGGAGAGAAAACCAAGCATAGAACTTGAGGACAACACTAATAGATTAGCCTCCTAAAATTACATTAATAAAATTGACTTTCCTCTCTTAACCATTTAGAATATAAGCCAAATTGTAATCAACGATAAATTTGTTAAATGACAAACACACACACTATTGGACAACTGGCCACAATGCTTGTGTAAAATAAAAACTTTTAAATATGTAAAGCAATTATTATACAATAATTTATGTAAAAATAATATTGTAAATATGAAAAGAAAATACTCTAAAAGTTGTTGAGAAATATAACAATATTATATATATATATATATATATATTTGCTTTATTTTAGAGCTTGCCATGTGCTGACAAAAAGTTAAAATTACAAATTAATCAAATGTTTAAGTTATGGAACTTAGCCATTATATAGTTTACGCAAATGTTTATATATATATAGTAAAGTAAAGGCAAAAAGAAGATATCTTGCTGCTACAGTTAGATTTTGATGCACTATTTTTCTTCAAATCTTCAAGCTTTAGAAAGTAGATTGCGTGGAAAATGATGGAAGAAAATAAATTTTACTTTTCATAAATCATTTAAAATAACAATTTCCATTATCTTCATAATATCATGTTTGATATAAAAAAGAAAATTACATACATCCTATTAATGAGAAGATTGATATGAAAGTGTAATTTTTTTATATTGGATATAAACAAATTTGAATGATCATAATCTTTGATTCACAACACACTTTCATATAATTCAACCATATAATAATATGGAGAAGTAATTAAAAGTAATAGAGTGAAAACCACACATAGAACTTGACTGCAACACCAATAAAACACCAACGTTTACATCTACTTGAAGGTAACAGAGGGGGGAATAAAATAATCTTTCCTAAGAATCAATTTATTACTTTATTTACTTGTACAAATAAACTGTGTATATTTATTACTGGTAATCTTTTTATTCCTTATAAAGAGGGAACAAAAAAAAAAAAAAAAAAAACCACCTACCATATGGTTATTTTTATTATCTCTCCATTCCCTTTCCAATGAGAATCAAAATTCAAAGGATGTTACTATTTTACCTTAGTAAATTTAGTCATCGACAAATATACCATAATAATACACAAAATCCTCCTGTTTACATACAATTATGTCATTTTTTATTTATTTTATTGTTAAGATTTAGCAAATCATATACAAATATATAATATATATTATATATACGTATACATATAATACATAATTTATGTTCTATAACAACTCGTATAAATTATAACTTGTATATAAAACTTATAAGTAATACATGTGGGTTATATATACTATATATATGCATTATAGAATTATATATAAAAAAATATTATGCATTGACAAAATATATAAGTTGTATGTATTAGTTATAATTCATAACTTGTATATATAATTTGTAAGTAAATATATATATTTCATATAGATAAGTTATAAGTAATATTTTATATACATGACTTATATAATTATGTAAGCTATATAATTTAATTATTATATATATAAGTGGTAAATTATATATAACTCATTCTAAAAAATATATAAATACATAATCTAGGGAGATTATGAATATATGAGCTATATACACATAGGTTATATTTTATAAGTTGAATAACATATATAAGTTATAATTCATAACTTATATATATGTAATATATAAAAGTTATATATATTAAGTTATATTTCATGTAGATAAGTTATAAGTAATATTATATATAATTTTCATTAATATATAAGTTATGAGTTATAAATTATATATATGTTATATAATATATTAACTATACATATGAGTGGTTAGTTATGTATATTACTTGGCCTAAAAAATACGAATAAATAATCTAGAAATTACGAATATATTAGCTATGCATTATATATGTTATGTATATAACAAATGAATAGTGTATTAATAAAACACATATGTTGTATATAAGTCATACATATAAGTTGTACTTTATACTTTAGATTATATTTATAAATATTTATAATTTATAACTTATGACATGTATATATAAGTTACAAGTTATATAATACATATATATATAAGCTATACTTTATAAGTATAAGTTATGAGTAATAGTTAATATATATATATGTGTGTGTGTGTGTGTTATGACTAATAAGTTATACGTTATATATATATATATATATATATAACTTATAAGTAATAGGTTATATATATATATATATATAAGTTATATGATATATTAGTCATATCATATAAGTTATAAATATATATATAAAGTACAAATATATAATCTAGAGATTTTAAATATAAATGCTATGTATTATAAATGTAATATATATAACAAGTAAATAGGATATTGACAAAATATGTAAGTTGCATATATAAGTTATAAGTTATATTTTATAAGCTATGTTTTATGTATATAAGTATGTATTATGTTTTATAAATTATAAGTTATATGTTAGCTATAATTCATATATATAAGTTATAAGTTAGATATATATCATCTTTATAATATATATATATATAAATGTCAAAAAAATATATAAGTTAATAATCTAGAGATTATAAATATTATATAAATGGAAAATAAATAGGGCATTGATAATATATATATAAGTTATATATACATATATATTACATTTTATAAGTTTTATGTTATATATGTGCATGTATAACATATGGACTAAGACATAATCTATATATATTTGTATACGTGTATGTATTATATATATCATATTTAAATTATATTTTTATATATTTATATATAATGTATTTGTTATGAATAACGTATGTTTGTGAGTGTAGGTATAGGTATATGAGTATATTTATTATATAGCTTTTTACTTTTTTTTAATCCAAATAAGAATATAATGATAATTTTAATTATATTCTCAGTTACTACAATCAATAAATTAAAGTAAACGTTATAATATATATTTTTTATAATAAAACTCTAGATGAAGTAAACAAGATAATATATGATTTCTAGCCTATTACACCATTCCCAAGACAAAGCTTTTCTAGAGGAAATTATATTATTATCGACATAGCATACAAGCAAACAATTTATCTCAAGACGTTGAATCGCAAACGATTATCGTCTTGTAATCTTCAAAAGCCTAAAGAGTTCTTAGAAATCTAAGCAAATGGCATCAAATAACAATATCTCACATAAAAGATCTAAAATCTGGGGATAAAGAGCAAAGCAAGCTCTGAGAAATGTATTTAAAATGTCAAAAGATAATATATCTATCATTTGCCCAAAGATTACAATACAAAAGAAGCGAAAAGAAACTCAAAAGAAACAAAGCAAATAAAAGTTGTCGTGCAACATAAGCTAGCAACTTACAGATCTACGCCAGCAACTTAGAGGACAAAAAGCCGGCGGCTTTGAACACGGCCTTTAAGATTTTGATTTTGTGCTTTTTTAAAGCTAACTAAAGTCCGACGACATAAATGCTAGCACTAGTGGCATAAACTCAAAGCCGGTAGTGTACAAGCAGAAATAGGCAGCGTATAGAATTGTTTCAACATTTATTTTTCCTCTCCAACCTATGCATCTTCTCCAAATATTTATATCCCATCTCTTCCTCTCCTTGTTGGACAAAATTCACCTCGAATTCTAATTGTATCTTGCAAGATCCATTTGAATTTAACATAATAAACTACCTAAAAGGGGTTTAATCCAATATCATGGATGATAACATGGTTGTGCACAAATTCAATTAGATTTACCTTTTGATCCCAACTTTTCTCATTTTCACCCACGAAGCTCCTTAACTTTTCCATGACACAAACCCTGCTACGCTTATGTGGCAAATCAGCATATGACACTTCTTCACCTACTAAAGCAAACATAATATTAGAATCACAAATCTTCTCCTCAATTGTCCTAGGAGTCATAAATGAATTCGTAACCAACATATTCACCCTATCATCTCCTAGCACAATTTCCTGTTCATCAGCAATAAAATCAAAAATTGGTTCACCAACACTAATAGGCTTAAAAATTTCATCCTTTTCATCATCAACATAGATGTCGAAGATAAGCTTTTCATTAGCCTCAAACACATCTTCACCATGTTCTTCATCATAAATTTTTTCATCATTACTTCCTCTTTCAAAGACAACATCATATTTTTCCTCCTTAGTTTTATCAAAAATAAGTTTCTCATTCCCCTCAGCCTCGAAGACATTATCATATTTTGGGATCTCTACTTTCATCCCTATTTCCCTATGACTACTATCTTCCTCAACATGCAACCCATCTTGCTTGCATGGTAATCAATCAAAATAGCCATCCTCAATAGAAGATGAGTCATCATTTGATTCCTAAAGATCTCCATCAAGCATCAAAACAGAGTTATGCATTAGATCAGGGTTAGGATTTCTAGCTCTATTCTAATTCTGCATAAGCGCATCCATCCTCCCTGATATCGGATTAGGGTTTCTAACGCACCTAGGGTTAGCATTACGCTGATGTCCAATCATCCCAACCATTCTCTCGGTGAATTGATTTATCATCCTACCAAATTGGCATTCGATTACACCCATCTACTTATTGATGATCTATCTGATCAATCAAACTAGGTCATTACAACCGTAGGTTTCATCCACTGCAGCGCAACATTGATTGCCTTGTCATTTGGAAGGCATCTTCTCCAAGAACGAACTTGACCCTAATACCAAACTGACGTAGCATACAAGAGAACAATTTATTGCAAGACGTTGAATTGCACACGATGACCATCGAGTGATCTTCAAAAGGCTAAAGAGTTCTTAGAAATCTAGGCAATTGGCATCAAATAACAAGATCTCACACAAAAGATCTGAAATTTAGAGATAAAGAGCAAAGCAAGCTCTGACAAATGCATTCAAAATGTCAAAAGATAAAATCTTTGTCATTTACCTTAGGCTTACAACATAAAAGAAGCACAAAGAAACTCAAAAGACACAAGCAAATAAAAGTTGTCCCGCAACATAAGCTAGCGGCCTATAGGTCTACGCCAGCAGCTTAGAGGATAAAAGCCAGCGGCTTGAAGACGGCCTTTAAGATTTTAATTATGTGTGTTTTCAAGACTAAAGGCCGGTGGTGTAAATGCTAATACTGATGGCATAAACTCAAGGCTGGCAATGTACGGGCATAAATAGACAGCGTACATAATTGTTTTAACATTTCTTTTTCCTCTCCAACCTATGCATCTTCTCCAAATATTTATATCCTATCTCTTCCATTACATCAATTACCGACCCTTCAAATAAAAATTACTTAAATACTAATTACATAAATTAATTGTCAAAATATCGACGCAAAATCGCATGTTAAACAAGCATTTTGTGAATTTGTATGTGTATCTCATGTTGAAGATGCGATTCATAAAGAAATATGAATGGCCTATTAAAGATGCAATTTATGTATAAAATAAGTGAATAACTCTTTCAAGATGCAATTCATCTTAAAAAATTATGAAACACTATTTAAAAATACAATTCAACACTATTTGACTTTTAGCTAAATAGCATCTTCAAAGGGCGTTTCATATGTAAATTTGTGAAATGCTTGTTTAATATGCGATTTTACCTTGGTATTTGTGTAATATTTTTGTCTAATTAGTATTTGTGTAATTTTTTCTATAAAATTGATAGACACGTCTTTCACCCACTTTTCTATTCCCTTTTTATTCCATCCCTCCAAGTAAATGGGAATAGAAAATCCTCCTAAAATTACATCAATAAAATTAAATTTCCTCTCTTAACCAATTAAAATATAAGCCAAATTATAATCATCAATAGAATTTCTTAAATGACAAATAGATATTACATTGAAGAATTTTCATACTGACATGACAAATAATTGAGGAATCAATCTATATCTCCATCTTTTTCCCTCCAACCACTTCAAGAAAGCAGCATTTAAAGTTGCTTTGACAAACTAGATCGCCTCTATCGAGATTTTGAAATCCTACTATTAAAGAATTATTATTTATCCCATCCATGTAAAATATAAATAGACAAGTATTTGATGAATCTAAAATTAATAAATTGAATTGAATATGGATATAAAAATATATACATGAAAAATAAAGAAAGGAAGATAATAGAGTATTATTTCCTTCCAATTTCAATCGTTACAGCAATTTTCTTTTATTACCCTCTTACCATCGTACTTCCAATTTTACACAAATGAAGCAGATCCTCATCCATACATGAATGGCCATCATTTTTCCATATCCTTTGCTTACATTAATTAGGAGAAATTGAACTTGAACAATAAAATTGTACAGGCCATCTAAAAAGAAATAAATGGAATCGGAAGTGACCTTGATTGCTAAACATCCATTTGGCAAGAACTAAGCACTGAATAGGGAAGGGAAGCGTCGCAATGAATTTCATTTAGCAGGGACAAAAAGAAGGGAAAAAAAAAAAGATTTTGACAGAGAAGTAGGAAACCGCTTTTGAAAAACTGCAGTGCATGAAACGTGTATGCAGTTGCAATGTGTATTTTACGCATTCAATCTGGCTACCAGTTTAGCTTTAAGTCAAAAGTTTCCATTTTACATTTAATTCTCCTTTCTTGTGTGACTGTAAATTTTTCTAGTAGTTTACTGGCTATTATTTTATTCTAACACTAGTGCTATTCTTTACTTCGGAAATCCAAGGTTGTTTCATGTGCCAGAATTGCTGCACCCTCCACTAATTCACAGGAGCATCTCATTCACCATGCTCCTGCACTTGCCAGAGGTTTTAGCTCTGGAGCTTCCTTACAGAAAGATGAATCATTAGATCGGAAAGATGCTCCTGGGTATTTTTATTTTTTTTCCTTCTTTTCTTGTTACACTTCCTACGATATCTGTGCATGCATATATCCGCAATGCATCAGGAGAATTATCAGGGTCACTCCACTATGTTCTTTGAGCTTAATCATGCTCTCATCATCTTAAAATGAATGTCGCAGTTTCTGTTAGTCTTTTGATAATCCATGCAAAGAGATTGATATTCCCTTCACACGTATTTGCCACCACACAGTCAATTAGTTGGCTAATGCTTGCAGATTTAAGGGTCATGGTATGTTGGCTCCATTCACAGCAGGCTGGCAGACCGCTGACCTAAACCCACTGGTGATAGAAAAGTCCAAGGTAAGCACATTTGAGCTCTTAATTAGTTGTTTCCTGCTTTTGAAAACAATTGCATAAGTTTGTGTAATTAATAAGCCATTCTTATATATAATCTTCAGTTGTTTCATTCCCTTTTCCACATGATCTGGCTTTTTTGATAATTCATGTCAGGGTTCCTATGTATATGATGTCAATGGGAAGAAGTATTTAGATACACTTGCTGGCCTTTGGTGCACTGCCTTAGGTAAGAGAACATGTAGGTTTCTTGATCCACGGTTTTCATTTTTGTGCTTATGACTATGGCTACTGCCCTAGTCCACGTTCATTTATCCTGTCTCTGAATGGAGAAGAGATGCAGATACTACTTGAAACTATTGTTGATTGATAGTTTTTGTGAAAGCATCATTGAAATGGGAACTTGTTTTATCTCAATTTATTATGATGGTTACATGAGAATATTTTTATAGGACTAATGGTGGGGAACTTTTTAGTCCTTTAATCAGAATTGCACTCGCTTGAATTTCTGTAGGCACTGATGTTATGTCATATATTTTTCCCTCTGTTCATGTATCAAAATCTAGCTGATATTTAAAAGAGGGAAAAAAAAGTTAGCTGATATTATATTGAGATAACAAAGTCTAATCCTCCAATTACTGGAGTTATATGGGTTAGAAAGATCTCTTTGTCACATCTTATGTGATTTGTGAGAGTAATTTTTAGATGAGCCAATTGCATGTGTATCTCAAATTGTGCAAGGCTTCCTTCCTGTCTGCAATATATTACCCTCTCTTCCATTCATTAGAAGTTTTTATAAGTTTAATGAATACTGGTGAAAGGTCACTAATTTTCAACCCATTGTAAAAACTTGCAGGGGGCAATGAACACGTCTTGTTGAGGCTGCTACTAAACAATTGAATACCTTGCCTTTCTATCATTCATTTTGGAATCGCACTACAAAGCCATCCTTGGTACAGCTTGCTTTATTTAATTATGGTTTTTCCAAATGATCTAACCTTAGCTTTGTTCCAATACATGCTACTGCTTTTTTTTTCTCCCCCTCCTTTTGGAATTCATCATATATTTATTGCAAACTGGAGTCTCTGTACTTAATTGAGCTTTTCTTCCCAATCTGTTCTTTATTTGATAACTTAATCTTTTATAATTAAATGAAGCTTTGTCTCAGGATCTCGCTAAGGAACTTCTTCATACCTTCACTGCTAACAAAATGGCTAAAGTGTTTTTTACAAACAGTGGATCAGAAGCAAATGATACACAGGTATGCTTATAAATGTGATCTAAATTCAGATGTGTTCTCACAGGACTTGGTGCATTGAAATGTTTCAGGGAACTTTTTTAAGCAAGCTACGCTAACCTTTAAATTTACTAATAAACTTCCAGAAATGTATTTTCACAATTGTGGAACCAAGTTTATACCAGAGGGGAAGTGAGCGACTACACGAGAGAAATGGGGACTGGGGAGGCGAAATCATGAAGTAATTCATATAGTTTTGACCCTTTTCAAAGTTTTGAAGATAAAAGTTCAAAAAAATTTCCAAAGCTGGGGGTGGGGGCCTGGAACCACTAGTCTAGCCTTTCCCATGGTCCACCACCGTATTGATGGATAAATCTTGATGAGGTTTTCTTCTTCTTCAAAGTAAACAAAGAAGAGCAAAAGCAGCCATTCCTATGGATTGGCTTTTTACCAGGAAGAACTTGGTCATTTTGGAGATGGTGAATTGCTTTATGTCTATTTGGAGGCATGTCTATTTTGCCTTTATGCTTTGGTTTGTTTATACTGGCATGACTATATCCAGAAAGCCGATGTTTAACTGTAAGATTAGCATGAAAATTGTTTTAGGGATTTTCTAAATTAGAGAAGTATAAGCCAAAGAAATTAGAAATGTTTTGATTAGCTTTATATGTAATTAATCAATGATATTTCTGGATGGAGTTGGCGACCTGTTCCATATTATCACCATGTACTTGTGTTTTGTTTTGATTTATTTATTTTTATTTTTTTGGTAATATGAATGCAGGTGAAGTTGGTGTGGTACTACAACAATGCTCTTGGAAGACCAAACAAGAAGAAGTTTATAGCACGAGCTAAATCGTATGTCTCCAACTCTTTAGCCCAAAATATCTTTGTAATCCAGTTTCTAATAAGAAAATATTTTGTCTTGGTGAAACAGGTATCACGGTTCTACTATGATAGCAGCTAGTCTTACCGGGTAAGTTAAAATTTCTTTTGAACAAATGTGTTATTTTGATCCGGCCACTGTTAAATCCTTCATTCTGCTTTTTATTAACTATTTAGATATCTTCACAGGCAACCAGCATTGCATCAAAATTTTGATTTGCCAGCTCCATTTGTATTACATACGGACTGCCCTCACTATTGGCGTTATCATCATCCAGGTTCTGGTTTTCATATTCCTAACTATTGAATATATATATATAGTAACTCAGATGCATCCTATTGCAACTTCAGGAGAGACAGAGGAGGAATTTTCAACCAGATTGGCAAATAATTTGGAAAAACTTATCCTTAAAGAGGGCCCAGATACTGTAATGCTACTTTTCTGTATACATCTTTTTCTTTCTTAACATTACTTGGGATTAACATAAAATGATTATGTTAATTTTAGATCATTGTCACACCAGAGTTCTGGTTTTCTAGCTGAACGATGGGCTGGTTCTGTTCTAGATAGCTGCATTCATTGCTGAGCCAGTCATGGGGGCTGCAGGTGTTATACCACCTCCAGCAACTTATTTTGAAAAGGTTAGCATTATGTGGATGGAGTTTCATTTTCATTTTCACTTTTTTTTTTCCCTCTTGATGCAATTGAAGTGCATTTACAAGGCATGCTCTTTTGTTCCTGAGGAGAAAACTTACAGATCAACTCCCTGACCTCAATTTAAATTGGCCAGATTCAAGCAGTTGTGAAGAAATATGACATACTTTTCATTTCGGATGAGGTATCCATCTTTCAAGGAGAAGTATTTTGACATTTCCTTTTGCGGATCTTAAGCCTCCTTTTTATTTACTAAATTTTTTCCTTTTAGGTTATTTGTGGATTTGGAAGGCTAGGAACAATGTTTGGAAGTGAGAAATATGGCATTAAACCTGATCTCGTATCGGTTGCCAAGGTAGAAAGATAAACTGGAGCATCATTTTATCATATTTTTCCATGCTGGTGTGTGTTTGCATGAACAAAACTGTGCAGTATCCATGCTTTTTTGTGGGGGGAATGAGTTTGAAATGGGGTAGGATTTACTGGAGAAAAGCATGATTGCACATCAGAGAAGAATATAAGTGAGAGATTATCTTAAAATGTTCCATTTGTGTTTCCAGGCACTTTCTTCTGCCTACATGCCCATTGGAGCTATTCTTGTGAGCCCTAAAATTTCTGATGTCATAAACTCTCAGAGCAACAAACTTGGTATACAAGAAATACCTTCGTCGTCACCTCTAACTTTGTCTTACTCCCTCCTCCACTCCCGCCCCCTGAAAATAACTAATTCTTTTCTGCTATTTCATCAGGTTCTTTCTCTCATGGATTTACATATTCAGGGCATCCAGTTTCCTGTGCTGTTGCTATAGAAGCCATAAAGATCTACAAGTTCATTCCTTTTCTGATAGTATAATGACCATCCATCAAGCATTATTGGTCTTGTTTATAACTTAAAGCCACATGATAGATTTTGCAGCTTTAAAAACAACCTAATCAACTATGCTGTATAGTATGAAAATGAAAATTCATCCTTAGCTATGGATTTTAGGACACATTTTACTGTGTATCTCCCAGAGAAAAGGGTGAGATTGGACATCTTGTATTCGTTTTGCAGGGAAAGGAATATTGTTGATCACGTTAATAAAGTTGCTCCAAAATTTCAGGAGCGAATGAGAGCATTCTCTGACAGTCCAATTGTTGGGGAGGTATTAAATGTGCAGGAGATAGAAATTCTCTCTTTTGCTGAGAATTCACCATAGGCGATGTTCTTATAAAGGACCTGTTGCTCTTTGCAGATTCGAGGAACTGGTTTGATTCTTGGTACAGAGTTTACAGACAATAAATCACCTAATGATCCATTCCCTGCAGAATGGGGTAATTACTTACATATATAAACACTATGTTTAATTCATGTTAATTCATATTCTTATGCAAGCACCGAACACCTTGGCAATTAAAATGTAGTGCAGTGCCTATGCATGCACTTTACTAAATAAAACTCTCTGCATTAATTTCAGCATTGGGGCGTATTTTGGAGCTCATGTTGTGAAACATGGAATGCTAATACGTGCGAATGGTGACATATTACGATGTCGCCACCTTTAATAATTTCCCTGAAGAGATTGATGAGGTAAACTAAGAGAATCAAGTTTCTTCCTTTGTTTTATTTTATTTTTATATTATATTTATTCATTTATTTTTTGCTCTTTTTTCATCTATAATGCAAGCATGCAATTATGAGCACATGATTTTGCATGAAACATGTTGTGATGAACAATCAGATTGTCTATAAGCACATAGCTTTTCAGGTTGACACTCAGTCCTGTGGTAATTACCCTAAAAAGCCCAAGGAGGTGAGAGGGTCTAATTTCCTTTTATGCCTCCCACAAAAGAAAATAAATATATAAGATAAAACAAGGAGTACTAAGAAAAAGGCAAGTATACATGAGTAGACATCTCCTCGGGTAGGGTCTGAACTGACCACAACAAGTTCTCCATTGGACCCGTTGGGTTGGCGAGTCCAATCCGGGTCCGTCTGATTTTTGGTTAAAAAATAAAAGAAAAAATTTTTGGCTTATGGCAATTTTTTTTTTAATATGCCGGTTAGACTGTGGACCACCCTATGAACCGGCTAATCCACAGCTCCTACCCGCCTTGTACCTCCATAGGGCGATTCTGGGTACATATATTTTGGACCCAAACCCAACAGGTCGAGTCCCGATTGGACCCACTAAACCAAGGAGATGTTTATTAAGTTGAATCAATTGCTTTATACAAAGCTGGAATATATGTTTAATCTGCTGTTAGAAAATTTCACAATCAAATTTAAGTTGGTGTTATATCTTTATTGGCCAGAAGCAATTTAGGTTGTGTTCAATATTTTTGTATATATTGCTCTCAAAAGCTGTTAGGTTTACCAACATACATAAAGAACTTATCATCAAACGAAAAGAGAAAGTAAGTTACATCCGACTAAAGTTGGGAAAAAAATCAAGTTAAATCATGGATAGGTTGATCCTAATTTGCTACTAATATGTGAAAACTTGTCTTTTAAAAATAAATAATTAAAAATTAGTGAGTCCGATGCTATCCCTATTCAAACTATAAAGTTATCACATTAATTCTCTAATTACAAATTATTCTCCTAATATGCTAAAATTTATTTTTAGCTAAGATATGTAAAATTAAACAATTTCATAAGAATTTACAAAACAAATAATTATTTACATCAAAATTACACTATTTACAATATCACGTCAATTTCACAAAAAGAATTTTTTTCATAAAAACTTTAATTTGTTCATCATTTTTATTTTATTGAAATCTTTTTGTTTTAAGTTCATTAAGTTTTATTGATTTTGCCAAAATTGATCGTTTTTATATGAACCCTAACCTATCAATTTAGGTTTTCACAATTTCATAAAAAATTAAGCTTTTCTACGTGATAAAAATTTTCAAACATGTGATATATATCAAATTATTCAACATGTTATCAAAATTAAAATCACTACAAGGACATCAATATCAAACATGCTAATTATAACAAGATAAAATCATATATTCTCATAAAATATATAATCAGTTTTTATAGATCACCTTAATATTATTACATTATCATGAGTCACATTATGATAAGATCTCAATTTATAATTTCATGAACACATATATACTATAGTACATATCATGGTAATCCTATCGTTCAAAACTGAAAGATTATCATATGGTATACTAAAGATATATTATACATTACAGCAAATTCCAATTTGATATTTTCTAGCGAACTTGCAAGCATCACATATTATCATAACAAGAATATTTACCAAGTTGTTATGATTGTAAAAGTTACATGAAAGGTAATTCCATACACTAATTTATTATTATCACTAATTACTACATATTATTTATTATGTTTTTTATATAACACATCATAAACACTAATGTTATTAAAGTCTACGTACATTACATATCTATTTTTTTTATTTTCCTATTTTTTATTATTTTATCATATCCTACTTTTATTATTATATATTTATTATTATAAAATAATATAGAAACAAATAGAGCTGTGCATGCGGGGCTGTTTATGTGGGCCAACTTGCATAACCCCCAAAAAAGACGGGTAGGGCTAAAAATTTTAGCCCATTTAATGTGTGGACCAAAATGGCCCACCCCGCATAACCCACGGGTTGAAAACGGGCTAACATTACAGGTCAGGTTAGCTTAAGAGCCTATACTTGAGATTTTTTTTTTAAAGAAAGAAATATAAATCTTATGAAAAAAAAAATCTAGCACATTACTCTCTTTTTTTTTCCTCTTCACTTCACTTTTCTATTATTTAGTTGTTAAATGTTGATTATGTAATTTTATGGAAGTGATGTTTTAAACTTTCAACTTTTATATTTATTTATCCTTAGTCATCTTATCAATACTTTTTCTTTTATATTATAAGATATGTAGATGCTTCTTTAAAATAACAACATAATATCAATTGATTTTCATGATGTGTTTTTTCCTTGCCCGATGACAAAGAAAAAAATTGCAATGAATTCTAATTTCTTTAGTTTAAAATAAATCCTTTTATGTTGAAATAAAAATTTTTAAAATAGAAGAATCCTATAATTTTTCCATACACTTATCATCTAGATAGTAAACAATAACTGGTGAGATAAAAGATATATATATTATATATTTAAATTATTAAAAATTTAAATTTAAGTTTAAATTCTTATAAATTTTTTCAATAAAAAGAATATTTAGCTGGTTTGCGGGCCAACCCACATAACCCACTAACCTACGCGGGATGGTTTTGTTTGGGTTAAAAATTTTGGCCCACTTAGCAATGGGGCCAAAGCAGGCTAGCCCGCATAATCCGCGGTTGACGCGGGGCAAGGCAAAGCCAGTCGACCCACATAACTCATTTGCACGGCTCTAGAAACATACCAGTGGCAACTTATCTGGGGTGACAATGTACAAAGGGAGGAATTTGGAGCGGGTCACGGCGGAGCTTTGGCATCCAGTAGTAGGCCTTGGAGCTAGGAAAGACTGATTAGGGGCGGCATAGCAGTCGTGGAGTTGTTGGATGGGCTGAGGCAAAGTTAGCAAGTAGCCTAGTGGTCTTGGTTCGAGTAAAAAACATCTATAAACAGCGGTTTGCGTTGTCTATCATCTGGTGGCTATTGGCGAAATTCGATCACTTAAACTTAAAGATCTCCTACCCCTTAAGTTCTCTACACCCTTGGATTTCTCCAATTTTTCCTACAAGAACACAAATTGGGGCATTAAAATTTGAAACCTTAGTTCATAATTCAAGAGCAGGAATTTTAAAAATTAAGTGATTTGGAGCAAAACCGTGCTATGGTAAAGATACTTGTGTCCTATTTATACTAGCTAAGGTTCCACTTGAGTCACCATCTCTCCTCGTCTCTTTCCTCCCTCCTCCGTCCTCTCTAGTAAACCCTAATTAGAAAAGATCTTAAAGGGCAGCTGCTATGGTTGGCTACTCCCTAACATCCCATCATCTTCTCGTCTCTCTCTCTCTCTCTCTCTCTCTCTCTCTCTCTCTCTTTTACTTTTAAAACCTAATAAAAACCCATCAATCATCTTATCGTCTCTTTTTTCATTTTTATCCCTTAAGCACTCTAAGGTGATAAACTTATTTTAGAAGATATTAAAGTTAGTACTAATAAGAGTATCAAAGGATTCAACATTTCAGTATTAGTACTTCAAGATTTCAAATAAAGAGAGTGTTTTATTTTGGGTCTTTGAATCATTTTTTTTTTTTTTGTTCTTTTTAGTGCTCTACACCTATGTGGGTATTTTCTCTGATTAGAGTACTGGATTTTTGTTCTCATTGTATAATTTTTGTGCATTAAAGGGATTTCGATGCTCTTTTTTGGTGTAAGAGATGTGATCTTGTTGGTTAGGGTTTGTTATCCTCATCTTTTATTGTTTATGTTTTGGGTTACTTTGTACTTATTTTGTTCTATCAATAAATGAAGTTTCTTGTTCTTTGGCCAAAAAAAGGTTCCATTGAGTCGCTTGCCAATTTCAATAAATTTCGAATCTAGGGTTTTTTTGGTTATTTTTGCACAAATTTTGGCACTCTTGCTAATTTGGGGACTAAATTCCAATTAACTTGGATATTTGCATCTTAAAGATTGTTTGGAAGCTTCCCACATCTCTTTACTTGCCTAAAAAATTGAAAGTCAAATCAATTATGATATGTTAGGAAAGCTGCATCTTGACTTTTTTCAATTGTCTCCTTTGATTCAACCCACTAAAACCCAAAATCAATCCACAAGTTTGGTACCATTTCAAAGTACTCCATGTCTAGTTTACAATTTTGCAATCAATTTGTGAAATTGTGAGCTTAAGGTGATAGAAAAATGATGATAAAGTAGCTTCATCAACCATGTTTGATGCGTGTTCAATAAGGAAGAAGAAGATGCTAATATCATCGCTAACTTCTACTACGTGTCCTCTACGGTGCAAAGAAATAAAAGACACAAGCCTTTGTATAGAATTGAACCCATGACCTCTCATTTTGTGCATGTATGTGTCTTATCATTAAGTCATTAGCCTTTTCTTATCAATATGTTTACCAAATATTACTTTAAAGTTTATATTTTAGGCTCATTTAAATTAATTATCTATTTATATGAATCCTAAATTAAATATGTAATAAAAATTATATTATATTAAACTCAAATAATTTTCTAAAGCTTATAAAATCAAATTTTTATGTCATTTTCGTGCCTTAAAATATTAAAATGTGATTTTGGATTTAATATAATATTTTATTTTTATTACATGCTAAAATATATATATTTATACATATATTTTTTAGCATGTAGATGAACAAAGTTTGTAATATAAATTCATGAGCTAAATTTAATATCAATTGAGTTGTACTTAGGCTAGTTATTTGGATTAGTAACCGGATCCAAATAATTAGACATAATATGGGATTATTTAGAGAGTTTTGGATTGGTAAGCTCATAATAAGGTTCATTAAAAATTATATTATATGTTTTTAACCTTTCCCAAGTATCAATGGGTCTCTTTCTATATATAATTAGGATTTAGTATTCTCTTGAGCCCATTAAGATTATTAAACCCCAATAAATATTATCCATTAATTGTTCATCAAATCAAATGGTGATAATCTTTTACTATCATAATAAATACATGGTCATACCATCTATATGGGAGCAAAACTTTTCTATAGAGCACCTGTCATAGGAATCCTAATTTGCTGAGATTGGCTATACTGCCTCTCTAATCCCTCTTTAAGTCATTTCTTTTATTAGAATCAATTTTATGCAACACTAACCCTTATATATTCTTATCACGTGAAGCACATTAAGGCATGTGTATGTATGTGATATATATAGATGATCCTTTTACATTTACAAAACTTAATTAAACAAAAATGAGGTATCTACACTCTGATTATCCATTTGGTGACTTTGCATCCTATCATGAGTTATTCCATTGTGCACATAATGGCCAACTGTTCTACATCTTATTGCTTAAGGCAGTCAAATTCTTGTTTTATAGAAGCTGATAATGCTCTTAATTCAGAGTCTGTAATTCGTTTATATAATTTATTTCTTGATATTGTACTTTTTGCAGGTAATAAGTATATACGGGAGGGCATTAAAGGCAACCGAAGAGAGAGTGAAAGAACTGAAATCGAAGAAGTAGTAGCAGTTGAGGCAGATGATGGTGAAAATCGAATAAATATGTGCAAGGCGCTGTAAATGTTATCCCGTGATGTTATCTTTAAGATCGGATGCAATTAAAACAAACATTTTATTGTCATTGCCTAAATAATTTATAAAAAAAAAAAGTAGTAATAAATACTTGTTCTCTGATGTTAAAGTTTAGTTACAAAATGTCATAATATCATTTACTAGATGAATGAACGGTGCTAGGAACAACTCGGTTTGGTAAATGTATTACGCAACTCTGTCAAAGGATTGTGTAGCAATCAGAGTGGTCGTATCATCTTACTTTAGAAATGAAAGGCCTATATGACTTTAGAAAAAGTTAATTGTCATGTTTAGAACTCCAACCTTTCCTATTTTTAAAATAAATATTTAAGTTTAATATTTTAAGGTATGCCAAGTGTCTATACTTTTAATTTTGAGCAATTTAATGTTTCATATTTAGATTTTAATAAATTAGTACTTGTAGTTTTAAAGTACGTGCGATTTAGTGTTCTATTAAATAATATTTGATAAACATTTATCTTGATGATAAGATAATGGCAGCTACTTAGCCAAAAATTACCAAAATCTCAAGATGTGATACTAAACTATCAAAAAATTGTTAAATATTGAACGTATAGACACTTAGCCTGCCATTCCTATTAATAAAATAAATGTCTATTGAATATTATTTAATAATAGAGGCACCGAATTGCACATGCTTTGAAGATACAATCACAAATTTGCTAAAATTTAAAAATAAGACATTAAATTACCAAAAATTGAAAGCATAGGCACTTATCCTACAACTATCCCTTTATGTTTTCATTTTTATTTTTTGTTAGCTAACTATTTAAAGTTTAAATGTGTCAATTTGATACTTAAATTTTGTTAATTTTGCATTTAACTACTTGGACTTTCTCTTTCTTTCTTGCATTTAAGTATTTTACCCAAATATTATAAATGATTTCGAAATGTTTGTAAGTAATAATAGTTGATTAAAAAAAATAAAAGTTCATGTACCAAATGTTACATTTTACCCTCTATAAAATTAGGTAGACACGTAAAAACATTAGACAAATGGACCAATTCAATTTCATAGACTAATTCCAATTTAGATTTTAAGAATGGTCCACTTTTTGTTGGGTAACTGTCACATTTTGTATTCAAACTTATTTTGCAAATTACTTCTTAAAATTCAAAAGTACCAATTTAATATCTATAGATATAGGATTCTTTCCTAAGGTAGTCACGCACTTGTCCCGTGGAGATCTGGCCTAGCATGTGACTCCAAAGTATTGCTGAAGAGATAACACTTGATGATGGGATGGCTTGGAGAAAATAACAGGGAACAAGGAACAGACAGTCTCAATGTCTTGAATACACAAGTGACGGGTAAGGGAACTTGAATAGACCTCGCTTATCGACCTTACAGTTCTTAAGTAGTTGGGGTGATCACTTGAGTTGCCTTGTTTGATCATTCTAAATAGAATTTCCTCTATAGATTGTTGTTTGTCTTCTCTCCCAAAAGTTGGAAATGATGAGTAACTGAGTATTTATAGGCACTTGGAATGGATGACGATCGTTAGATCATTTTAGTGATGTGACGAATGAGATCGAGTTTCTCATGGGCTAAGGCTAATAATCATCTCTTGTGTGTGCAAAGCATGTCTGAAAAAGGTTGGATGTGGCAGACTAGTCCAATGATCCCTATTTCGAGCCTACCAAGCCAAATCTCCTTGAGCCATCCTAATAAGTGAATCGAACTTGCTGGGCCCGATCACTTAACCCATGAGTCAAGCCTATAATAATACTTATATTTTAATCCCCTTCACATTTTACCTCATTACCAAAATTCTTTGGATGGAGTTCAAGTATTTTGGGTATTGCTCGTATTTATGCATAACTTGATCAATACTCAACTCATGATGTTGCCAAGTAGGAATGGACAAAAAAAAAAAAAAAACGAACCAAACCAAACCAAACTAAACTAAAAGTATGGTTTTTTTTTTTAACAATTTGGTTAAAAAATTTCCAATCTAAATCAATTTGTAAATTTATGATTGGTTTGGAAGGGTAAACTAAACCAATCTGTAAAACCGAATCAAATAGTTTTAGAAAAAAAAATAATATTTTACTTGTAAGTTTATAACTATAAATTTTTTTTTATGATGATTGATTGAAAATCATATATATTCATATGATTTCATTTGATATTTGCTATTTGGTGAATATTGATTAAAATCAATTTATTCATTCTTATGATATATAATTTTTTGTTGATGATAAACAATTGTTTTTTAAAAATATTTTTTAACTTTATAAAGTATGATTTTATTTATTTAGTTATGAATTCTTATTATGTATTGTTTGTTTACTGTATTTTGTGAGCAATTAATTTTTTTCATTAATGACTTTTGTTAATAGATGATTTTTTATTTTGACTAAATTTATTAGTAGATGATCAACTTGATGATTCTATTAAAAATTATAAATTACAACTTACTATATATTGATTATTGAAAGTATTTTATTGGCAGATAACTGATTTTATAGAGGATTATATATTAAAAGTATGATGAATTCATAAAGTATTTTGTCATGATTTGCAATATAAACTTTGTAAAGTGATATAAATATTTAAGTATCTACAAAAATGTAAAAACTAAAACAAAGAAAATTTTTAGTTAAAATTTTGATTTAATCCATAATCTAAACCAAACTAAATCCTTATTTAATATTTTAAAAAATTTCTAATCCAAAATAAACTGTTACTTAATGGTACGTTTTGGGATGGAAAAAAAACTGTAAATTATGGTTTGATTTGGTTTTGTTTTAGGAAAAATCAAACCAAACCGATCCGTGCCCGTCTCTACTACCATGTGCTCTTACAGAGTTGAAGAATCCACTTATCATGGTTGAGCCATTAAGTAAAAAGTCTAGCACAAGTACTACAACTAACTCCATTGTATATAGTTATATTGTAGTGTGCGAACTTGTCGCAATACTTTAGTTGCACACATTACTTTAAGTATATCTGAATAATCTATTCCTCTGAGTGATCTTGTGCCCATGAAATCTTCATATTGGGAATATGTAGCTCTTCATATGCTCGTTAGGCCTCACCATACCAGTAGGATTTTCAATAGTAGATAAGGAAGTTGTAAAGTGTATATATATATATATATAGTAAATATATGTTATGAACCTAATACTCTATAGATAATTGTCATTTTTGACATATTATGAGTCATGTAATACCACAAAAGTCATGCCTCTTCATAATGGACTCACTCGCAATCTTGTAGCTTCAAGTCTATTTAGACTTCCTCCTTTTTTTTTATTCCTTTTTTTATGAGATACAATCTTTACACGAATCTTTTTTTTTTTTTTTTCTATAATCAAATTTCTACAAAGAAAATCAATTTTTGCATTTTGCATAAATTACTTATTCCATAAATTGATTCATATACCATCCACATGGGATGAGGAATCTCCTTTATATATCTATGATATATATATATATATCCTTCCTCGAAACTGTGCTTCGAATTTAAACCCCTTTCAATAGGTACAAATCCTTGGATTCCTCTTTTAATACGTATCAAAACATTTTAAATCCCATCTAATAGCTAAATATCGTTACGCGCGTCAATATCACACATCAATATTACATAACGATGTCAATAGGATAGCCCATTTATGGCATGTCAATTGGAAGTATCTATTGGGAGTCTAAAATCATTCACTCTATCTCCCAAATTAATAATCGCGGCTCCGATTTTAAAAGATATCTGCATATTTCCCATCAATTTTCATGAATCTATTTCTTTTAAATCTTTCTCCCAAATCTTTATATATATAATACATAATATATATATATATATTCCACGTATCTTTTCGATATGTATATATTTTTCTTCTTTTGTCTCTGATGTACGAGAGCTATGTGGTATGAGGACAAGACAGTGTATGCGGGCTGAGCATCAAAAGAAGGGGGTAGGCTTAGCTTATGGAGGGTTTGATCTTATGGGCTACGGCCCAAAACTTACATAAATAATGTTTGTAGGCCTTTCGCCATTTTCATTTACATTAACAGGATACAATTATACACATAGAGTAAGGGGCATGTGGTATTGTGTATTATGCCACTTGTCAATCAAATAGATATAACGGAATATTTTTCTGTTACAACAGTCATTATATATACTACATTGTAATGACATTAAAAAATCAATGAAAATACACCAAAAAACATTATTTCCCCAATTTTCCGAATTCGGAATAGTCTGTATCCAGACTTTTACACTTGAAACTATTGATTACATTGTTTAAGTATTGCCCTCCACACTCCAAGTGGCATCAAAGCTACTGAAGTAGGTGGATGGTGAAGACTCGTGAGTCAAATAAGGCTAAGAAGATGGAAGAAACAATGAAGACCCTGTTGAAGGAATAGGAGGAGAAGTTTGCTGAACTTTTCAAGCAGCAGCAGTAGTTAATCTTAGATAAATATGGCCTCGCCATTGTAGACTTGCAAAAGAAGGTGGCAGATTCAACAACTCAAAATAATTCACCATTTAAAGCACCTTCAAGTAATACTGGACCTACTGGGAAAGCTCCGTTAATTATGCCTTCATCATCGTAGGAGGGAGACACCCTATAACAGGTACCACCTAGACCTACACAGTTGGATTTCCCTATGTTTAATGGTGATGATCTTAAGTCATGGTTGATTAAAGCTAAGCACTATTTTGAGGTTGATAGAACTTCTATTAATCTACAGGTTAAAATAGTTAGAATACATTTTGAAGATGTAGCATTACATTGGTATCGTTCCTTTGTCCAAAGCTGGACATAACCAAATCCCATTACTTGGAAAGACTTTGTATTGGGATTGCAAACATGATTTGGATCTGAAGCATTTGAAGATCCAATGGCAGCCTTTAAGGAAGGTACCTTAGCCAATTATTGGAATACATTTGACTATTTGATAACCTTAGCTCTGTTAAGTGAAACCCAAAGAGTCAGCTACTTCCTTAGTGGCTTAAAACCAGAGATTCAATTCCCTATGAGAATGTTTCAACCATAAACTCTTAAACATGCTCTAACTCTAGCTAAATTACAAGAAACCACAGTAAACGCCAGCCAAATACCCCACAAACACTTCCACACCCAAACACCATTCCAAATATATACACCACATCCACCTACAAAACCAACCATTACCCCAAAGCCTCAGCCGATATCAAGAACCTAAACACCACTCACACCACCCTAAGACAAACTCCATTCAAAACCCAGAATACTACAAACACTCCAGCCAAGATTCACAAGAAATTGACCCCAGAAGAGCTAGAGGAAAAATGAAGGAAAAAATAGTGCTTTTGGTGTGATGAACCATTTGGACTAGGGCATAGGTGTAAACAAAAATCACTAAGGGTTCTGGTGGCTGAAGAGGAAGAGAAAGCTAGGATTGAGGATAGTAGCAAACAACCTGAAAATTTCCTTGAGGAGGAGCTGTCCAAATTGACTCTGTGTGCTCTTAAGCACACCAAAGAACCCAATGTTATGTGCTTCTAGGCACATCACAAGAAGAGGAAGTTAGGTGTCTTGGTGGATTGTGGGAGTTCTTTAAATTTTTTGGATGTAAAAGTTGTTAAGGGGATGGGGTGTTTAGTTGAATAGGTTGCAGCCATTAAAGTAGTACTCGCTAATGGAACCTCAATGACTACTCAACAACAAATACCTTAGTTAGAGTTGAATATCCAAGGTCACTGTTTTCAGGTACATGCCTACATCTTACCTCTTAGTGGTTATGATATAATTATTGGAATTCCTTGGAAAATGCAACTATGGAACATCAGTTGGAACTTTGCAACTCTTACTATGGAGTTTGTACACCAACGATTAAATTGTGTATTGAGAGGAATGACAGATGTAGTTAAGGTGGTTGAGAGTAAGGCTATGATTAAGTGGCTTGAAAAAGAAGTTCATGAACCCGAATTACAATGCTGGATAGTAACCGTGCACACTGAAGAAACAAACAGGACCAGGGAACCATTTGTACATCCTCAGTTGTTAAACTTGATTGAGGGGTTCCATGAATTATTTGAAGCTCCCCAAAATTTACCACCACAGAGGGGTCATGATCACAAGATACACTTGCAAGAAGGAAGCAAGCCAATTAATATTCGGCCCTACAGACATTCATTAGCACAGAAGGATGTCCTAAAAGAGATGGTCAAGGAAATGTTGCAACAAGGACTTATAAGACATAGTCATAGTCCTTACTCTTCTCTAGTGGTATTGGTGAAGAAAAAGGATAACACATGGAGAATGTGCGTGGACTATCTTGAGCTTAACAACATTACTATCAAGGATAGTTATCATATACCTTTGATAGAAGACTTGTTTGATGAACTACACGGAGCTAGCTACTTTAGCAAATTGGATTTATGCTCGGGTTATCACCAAATCAGAATGAACAAGGATGACATTTACAAGACAGCATTCAAGACTCATGTAGCGCATTATGAGTTCTTGGTTATGCCTTTTGGCTTAACCAATGCCCCATCCACATTCCAAGGACTAATGAATGACCTGTTTAGTAATTTCTTGCAAAACTTTGTGCTCGTGTTCTTTGATGACATACTAATCTTTTGTAAAACCATTGAAGAACACAAACAACACTTGCTCGCTATCTTCCAGATTTTAAAGAGAGAGGTATTGTTTTTAAAAAAGGAAAGTGTATCTTTGGGGCCACACACATTGAGTATTTGGGTCACATAATTTCCAAGCATGGAGTCACAACAGATCCAAAAAGGATTGAAGCAGTTAGAGAATGGCCAGTACTAGCCAATGTCAAGCAATTAAGAGGGTTCCTTGGTTTAGCCAGGTATTACCGACGTTTCATTCAAGGTTTTGGTGTAATTTCTAAACCATTAACCTTGTACTAAAGAAAAACAGTTTTGAATGGTCCAATGAGGCCATGGCAGCTTTTGAGCTTCTTAAGAAGGCTTTTACACAGCCCTAGTGCTAAGTTTGCCGGACTACACCAAACCATTTATCATAGAGACAGATGCTAGCAATGAAGGAATTGAGGCTGTCTTAGTATAAGATAAACACCCTACTGCTTATTTTAGAAAAACTCTTGGACCAAGACAAAGGGGGTTGTCCATCTATGAAAAAGAAATGCTTGCCTTAGTGCAAGCTGTTGACAAGTGGAGGCATTACCTTGTGGGACGACATTTCATTATTAAGACTGACCATCAAAGCCTCAAATACTTATTGGATCAAAGGCTTACTACTCCTAGACAACAGAAGTAGTTGAAAAAGCTGTTGGGAATGGATTATGAGATACAATATAGGAGTGGTAACACTAATAGGGCTACTGACACTTTGTCTCAGGCAGGTTTTGTAGGTTTGGGAGCAATCACCTTTTTATCCACCTCCCCGGAGTTGTTAGATGCCATAAAACAAAGTTTGAAGGGGCATAAACATTTCCAAGAGTTAATCAACAAACTGCATAATGGCCAAGAAGCAGGGAAATATAACTTGGCAGATGGGTTGCTTAAAAGGCAGGGAAGGATTGTGGTAGGACCTAATTCAACTCTCAAGCTCAAGCTCATATCACTTTACCATGATGGATCCATGGGCAGTCATTCAGGCACACAAGCAACATTTAAAAGGTTACATTCTGCATTCTATTAGTCTGGTATGGAAAGGGAAGTATGTTAGTATATGCAAGAATGTATTGTTTGTCATTGATGTAAATACGAAAATGTAGCTACCCCAGGCCTGTTGCAACCACTACCCATACTAGAGGGGTGTTAGACAGACGTGACAATGGATTTTATTAAAGGCCTACCTAGATCATAAGGCAAGGATGTAATCATGGTGGTGGTAGATCGTTTGAGCAAATACACTCATTTCATTGGGTCCTATTCAACACCATAAGTAGCTAAAGCATACATTGAGAATGTATTCAAGTTACATGGCTTCCCAAACAACATTATCAGTGATAGAAACCCTATGTTCACTAGCAATTTTTAGAGGAATTTTTCAAGCTACAAAGGGTAGATTTGAGGCTATCAACAGCTTATCACCCTCAGAATAATGGACAAACAGAAGCTATGAACAAGTGTTTAGAGACATATCTGAGGTGTGTGACTGGAGAGAACCCTAAGTGATGGAGCGAGTTCTTGGCTTTGGCTAAGTGATGGTACAATACCAACTACCACTCCAGGGCATACACTACACCATTTGAGATCCTATATGGATACCCACCCCCATTACATTTACCCTATATTAAAGGAGATTCCAGGAAAGATACCGTAGATAAAATGCTAGCTAACAGGGAAGAAGCCCTAAAAGTACTCAAGTTCCACCTAAGGAGAGCGCAAAACTGAATGAAGCAACTAGCTGACAGATACAAGACAGAAAGGATTTTTGAGATAGGAGACAAAGTCCTAGTTGAGATACAACCCTATAAGCAGCATAGCCTCAGGAAGAACATTTCCAACAAGCTCAACCCTAAATACTACGATTTGTACATGATAAAGAAAAGATACGAGTAGTTGCATACCAGTTAGATCTGTCAGCTAATCCGTGTGTGCATCCCACCTTCCATGTGTCCCAACTCAAACATTACATTCCAAGGCATCACACTCCTCAGAGCTCACTACTGAAGGTCGATGATGAAGAAGATCTCAAGCCTGAGGCCATCTTGGAGCGACTATTGGTTAAACAAGGAGTTGCAACTGACACTTTGGTATTGGTTAAGTAGAAGGGTAAACCTGACAATGACTCAACTTGGGAGTTCTTCTCCGACTTAGCTCTAAGGTTTCACTACTTACCTTTGTGGACGAGGGTTTCTGAAGGAGAGGGAACTGATGTACGGGAGTCATGTGGTATGAGGACAGGACAGTGTATGCGGGCTGATCATCAAAGAAGGGGGTAGGCTTGGCGTATGGAGGCTTTGATATTATGGGCTACGGCTCAAAACTTACATAAATAATGTCTATAGGCCTTTGGCCATTTTCATTTACATTAACAGAATACAGTTATACACATAGAGTAAGGAGCATGCGATATTGTGTGGTATGCCACTTGTCAATCAAATAGATATAAGGGAATATTTTTCTATTACAACAGTCATTATTTATAATACATTGTAATGACATTAAAAAATCAATGAAAATACCAAAAAAATTGTTTCCCCAATTTTCCGAATTCGGATAGTCTATATCCAAACTTTTACACTTGAATCTATTGAGTACATTGTTTAAGTATTGCCCTCCACACTCCAGTCTCATCATCCGTCAAAAAGAAACCCTACCTTTGTCTACCATTGATATATATATATATATATATATATAGAGAGAGAGAGAGAGGGAGAACAATAATAATCTTTGCAACTTTCGATAAATTTACTTCATGATTCAATCATCCATAGATACTTTTAATATTTTCATTATTCGAACCATATATTTTTCAAATATCTTTCCCTAAATCTTTCTATATATACCAATATCTTTTTTTTTTAAATTGTATCTAAATCCACTCGCTTCCAAATTTAACTCCTTTCTCCATAGTAAATTATATATATGTGTGTGTGTTTGTGTGTGTGTGTAACTTCTTTCTCTATGGAATCTTGAATCTAAATCTTATATCCCGGATCAATTATATCTCTCAAATATTACCCTTCAGGCTTCGATCTTTATATTTGAATAATCTTTCATGACTCTTTCGTGTTTGGTGTTGGAACAAGATTATGTCACTTCTTTTAACTATTTTTCTTTGTCTCCCGATTCCTTCTTTGTTTCACCGATGCTACTTTTGCTTTCAACAGGTGACAATAATCCCCTTTCATATTAAACCTTGATTTTTCCTTAGCGAGGCAAATACAACTCCTTACGTATCATCAGCGCAACAATGACCGCAACTGAGATGTCGAAGAAAAACAACATGTCATCAAAGTTTGGCAACGATATGTTAGATATTGATCCCGTAATTAAATTCACCGTCATTCATATATAGGTATGTATATGTTCTATTTTCTTGAAGATTAATTCTTACCCATTTTCATCTACTTCTTGGAAGGCAAAAGAGTTAAATTTCACTCAGTGAACGATAATACCATAAGACTTTATGCATTGAGGATTAGAAGTCCTTGTCTTTGGTTTCAGCGGGCATTCAACTGATGAAACCCTATCTTCCCTTTCTTCACACACAATATATAATAATATATATTAACAGTTTTATTTGCACTTTGTTTTCAACCCCATTTTTCTTATCATCTTGATAGGTTTGATTCTTTGGCATTGGGCCTTTTTTTTTTAAATGTCGTGTCCTGACTTTCATTAATTTAGCATACATTGTATTATGGTGCGTATTATATACTGTTATGATCCCACATTGCACTCTCAACGAGAGCAACAAATGGTAGATACCAAGCTCGAAGAGAGAGCTCAACCCAAAAACTAGTCTATCAGGTGAGAGAGCTCTCCAAACTTAAATACCCTTCCATAATTTCTCGTAGAGCCAATGTGGGATCATAACATATACATCACACGAACCTTGATGGTATAGTATTACTTCTTTATCTTTACATGTCGTGATTATACGTGTTCATGATAATTTAATCCAAAAAAATGAATGGATCCTTTAACACTTTTAACTACTTATTTACCGAACCTTAGTCACTTGCTTTCCATGACATGTACACATATCTATCATCTCTTTTTTGGATTATCAAGACAATCTATATTAAATCATTAAGATGATCCAATGGATTTTCCTTTTTTTTCGTGCTTGATTTCATCAATTCTGAATGGTTGAACCCCTTTGCTAATATTAAATTTCTTTTCCTTTCTTGTGTAGGCATCATCTCATCAAAGGCTAATAGAGATTGATGGCCAAAGAGAGGAAGAAAATTCAAATTTGGCAAGTTGAAGTTGTCAAATCAAAGGAAGTAAGAGTAGTCAAGACACCAGTGCTCAAGCTGCTAAGCAAAGAAATATATATGGTGATCAAACTCGAGGTACAAAAAACCATTAGGCAAAAGGAGATGGAGCATGATCAAGCTCAAAAACTAAATTTCATAAGCAAAAGGAGACTAAAGGCCGACAAGCACCAAATGTTGAAGCCATCAAGCAAAGGATTTGCTAGTGTGCCAAGATGGTAACTCGCTACAGATTTAACTCCCACAACACTAGTGGGTGGATCATGCCATTTTAGAAGATATATTCTAGAACAAAGCCTCTCACCTCAAGTTATGTGTAACATCTCCCTTGATGGTGACTTCCGATTAATCGAGCCTGAGCCACATGTCGATTCCAAGAGCATCATCATATGGGACTCAGTGCTACATTTCTAGAATGAGTGGAAGGAGTTTATCACACCCCCACAGGGTATCCTAGTAGTAACCATATGTCATGTAACCAACTGAAGCCTCTATGAAATTATATGAGCACTATACAATTAACATGCCTCATGACGTGGAAAGATATAACAGGATCATGAGGTTATCAAGATAATAAATTTCGCATACATATAAGATCTTTACAACAAAATCTTCCTTACAACAACTTAGGATTAGCTCTTAACAAACTTATAACTTACAAGAGACAAATATAAGGTATCTGTACAAAAGAAACTATCTCCACTTTCACTCAAGCCCTAGATTTTTCCCTCAAGATCTACTACATTCGCTCATCTTAAGCTTAGATCTACTCTAGAGATCCTAAAAGTAAATAAAATCTTTAGGAGTGTGAACACACCACAGCTTGGTGAGATAACATGATCAAACCACACTTCAAACAAATACCAAACAAGTTTTAATTACAATCATATGCAATGCTACACTCAATCATATGTAATGCACAATTCATATGACTAGAATCCAAATCAATGGGATTTAAGCCCTCCCTTGGGGGTTAAAGGGACCGGCCAAGTAGCCTATGCCTAGCAGAGATTGAGAACGAAGGAAGGAGAAGCTTTTCGAAACTTACTTAGTATATATACATATTCAACATAATCTAACTTTACCTTAGAACCATCAAAAACTCCTTAGGTGTCAACATCCTAAAAGCTAACTCTGACTCGAGCGATACCCTTTGATGCCTGCATAGTTCCTGTAGAGTCGACAACCCTATGGTAACCCCACCCGAACGCTCCTAGAGTGACAAGGCATTACCACAGAATCAAAATATCAACACGTGACATGGGTATGATGTGTATGCAGCGTGCTATCATGCAATGCATGTCAATTTTAGATTAAGAGTCAGATAAGTCTTAGATCAGGTTATTAGAAATCATATAATATATAGACAATCAACAATAGTCATTACACATAAACATCAAGAAGTTTGTCATTGCTTCTGTTACTAAAGCTTGTCACACATCCAAGCACCATATAACATACATTATCCCAATCCCCATACATAATCAGTTATGTTTTATAGAGACAAGTGTAGCTACATTACAAGCATAACTTCATATAAAGATTCAAGTTGCTCACTTGTGTATCCTACTTAGATATCGTAGTAATCTTCGAGAAACACTAGGTCTTGATTGAAAGCTCTAATAGAATGATAAACATACATCACAAGCACATAACAAGGAATGAACTTTAACAAGAACTCTTTCGCACCCTAGAAACATGCTATAAACCTCTTAACTAAATCAGTTCTAAAATCTAACAACACAGGTTAGGATCGAGGGTTATATCACTACACAAAGCTAAGCTTGAGCCTAAGCAAACAGGGGGTCAAGGGCATCTTAAGAAGGATTACGAGGTACATTGCTCCAAGAAAACCATGTTATACCTCTACCAACTAAGGGTCGCATGCTGTTAAAAACGTACACAATGTCATCGTGGGGTATGTCGAAGGCTCGATCGTAAGCTGCGACGGGTACTATACTCCAACACTTAAACTTAATTTAATTCGTGACAAGCTTTAATGTCTGTCATGGACATGTCGAGATCTCAACTTTAGTTCATGATAGCTACTGTGCATCTTACACTTGGTTTTATTTTGGGTGTGAAAACTCTCAATGTCTATCGTAGGCATGTCAAGGGCTCAACTTTTAGGCCATGACATATATTGTGTATAAAACTTATCCCTTGACACTTATACAAAGCTTCCCATTGATCCAACCCGAGTGCAAAACTAGGTCGCAATCAATAACAACAAACAGAACAACATCCAAACTTACTCTAAAACACTATTAACTCTACTAGAATAGATCCTTGCCTCAAAACGCGCATCAAATAACCTAAAACACAACAACAATAAAACACCAATCTTACAAGAACTTTATCTTCTAAACCCTAATTTAGATCTAACATAAAAGCTTAGAGAGTAGATCTACTGTTATATTGTATGTTTTGTTATTCTTTATTTAGATGAGATAAACACATTAGAAAACACTTTTCATTTTTAGCCTAAACAAACTCGTAAAATAGGCTTTTATCTTAGCAAACCAATTTTCGTTTTTCAATTTTCTGAAACATGGTATCTGTTAAAAATGATATTTCAACTGTGAATGGTAAAATGTTCACATGTACTGGTATATTTAACAAAGATACTTTTTTTTTTAGACTTGAGAAAATAAAGGAAACAAAAATGTTTGTCGTGCTTTTTGAGATCATTTCATTTTCTTCTTTCCAAAACACTGGTTAAACAACTTATAAACACGATCTTGGGGTTTTTCAAGGTAAATGTGAAGGTTTAGAAGAAAAGATTTTTATGCCGGTAAAAAAGAGTATGTTTGAAAAGTAGATTTAGAAAATATCTTGTTGATTTTCTAAAAACAACAACAACGTCCAGTTTTGTGTAAACTTTCAAATCTTCAATTACTTTTCTTTTTTGTAAAAGAAAATAAGTATGATTTAACTGGGAATTGTCATTTCATCACTTAATGAAAGAAACTTTGTTTAAGAGAAAGGACAACATGTCCATACTTTAAAACTCATTGTGACAAGTTGTAATAAATTTCTAGTACTTTTGGAAAAGTTTTAATTATAAAATATGAAAATCACATCATTTTTAATGTATGCAAAACAACACCTTATATTACCTAAAATTATTAATTAATATGTTGCTAAAACATTTATTATTTTTTAAGATATAAAATTAGATTTAGATTTTAATTCTTTTAACTCATGCTATAGCCAAAACATGAGGTTTATAGAGTTGTCTCTTTTTAACACACACTTTGCATTTCTCAAGGAGCTACCACCTAGGTGGAGCACTTAGGTAGATTACATCATTGACCAGCTAGAGTATGTGAGCCTTCTGAAGCAGGTCAAAGTTTATAGCACCATCATTACTTTCACCCGGAAGTACTAAATAATGGTTTGGTTTGGTTTAGGTTATGGATTGAATTTTTTTATAATTTCGCTAATAAAGTTTGTTACAATGTAATGTTGTTGTGGTCCAAAACCGTTGTACCGACTATTAATTAGAAGCCCTAAGTCATTGAGTGAGGGATGTCCAATGGTAGTTGTTAACATTGAGCATCTAAAAAAATTAAACATCCATTTCATTCGGGTGAAAATTATCTTTCATTTACGTGTAAAAGTCTTTTGCAATATCTTTATACTAGAATTCGAGGAGATAAATGTAGTACCATGTTTTGTTGGTATAAGAAAAAGAGGCACACAAATTTGATGTAACACCCTAAACTGAAGGCATTACGACCTGCCACATATCCTTACTAGATAAGAACATGCAAAGGCCATGATTCCACTAAACCACAAATAACATAAACATTTTCCATCGCTCACATATAAAGGTACTTCAAAATATTTGTATCATAACCAAAACTTCATAGTAACTAGGTAGGCTTAAATCAAACGCCAACATACAATTCATCTTAACAAAACTTTAAACATCATAAGACATATAAACAAAGATCAAACTCCAATAGTTATCATAAGTTCTTCAACTTTTACTATCCTCAATGCTTGATTTCTAATAGCTAGCAGGAAAATCAGGTCCACTATTGTCCTCCCCATAATCCACATAAACATTATATCCAGACAAATTAAATACCATGGGATCATCACTTATTCCTAAAAAAAAAAAAAAAAAAAAAGAGTGATCACAAAGGCCCAGTATAACAAACCATAATCAGTTGCGTATGATCAAACAACATACAAAATTTACACGCATCATTATATGCACTAAACACGGGTTATTATATTTATTTAGTCAGGCAAGCAGCACAGCTTAGAACTATTTCCAATCTAATCCTAAACTCGGAGTAACTTATGACTCCGAAAAAATAACTTGTATAGAAAATAATAATATATACATATATTGGTGTTGGATACTTCCCACACACCTTGGGTACCATACTCGTACCACTCCTAAACTACCGAAATCATCTCTACACATAGATCATCAAGGCATCGTCCTCGTAGCAACGATCCTCATGATCTACTAAACCCAGTCAAAGACAAGCAGCAAACCCAATGCAAGCTAGATAATATTATGTCAACTTATAAATAATAAGCCTATAATCACAAACAACAAGCAAGGTAAGGACACACCTGAAATAATTTTAGGAATAGAAATCTAATTTCATCAAAAACACCTGAATCATCATCAAATACTCATTCAAAATATGTTTTCACAAAATAATCATAATTCTATTATCATCTAAATCCTTAACCAAAAAGAACTATAAACCCTAGGTTCATACACACCTTTCTCCTTTTGATTGTAGAATCACAAAATCTCCAAACACTAAAATTAGGGTTTTCTCCAAAAATTTCTTTAAGAACTCGATTCCTGTTAACCAAACGATTACTTTAAAAAGGAAAGAACTTTTAAATCACTAAAATGATTAAAAAGAATCAACTTTCCTATTTATTTATTTATTCTTCTTTCTCCTTGATTGTAGAACATGAAATCTCCAAAAAGGAATTTAGAGTTTTCTCCAAAACTCCTCCAAATTAATCCCCTTCGAAACCAAAAGAAGACTTTAGGAAGAGATCATTCCTTTAGATAGCTAAAGAGTTTAAAAGTAACCAATTTACCTAGATCTTGATTCTTGATCCCCCTTGACACAAAGATCACAATTATAGAGGCTTTTGGGGTTTTTTATTGCTTAAAAATGGTTTTAGAGAAGAAGGAATAAGGCTAGGTTATAAAGAAAACTTCGAAATCCTTTCAAATCCCATGTATGTACTCTGGTACAAAGGTTGGCTACTTAGATACATAAGCTGGTGGCCTAAAAATTAAAAGACGAAACTTTTGTCATAATGGTCGACACCAGCGCTGACAGCATACAGGTCAAAGCCGGCAGAGCTTTCTCCACTTATCCTTCTTGGATGTTTCTCACTTGTTCAATCATATATATATATATATTATATATATATATATATCACACATCAACAAATTATTCTTATTAAGGTGGACCATAAAACCTTCTTATTTTTCAACAAATGACACTTTTTCCCTTCGCTATAATTTATTTATATATTACATTCTCCCATCCTATAAGAAACTTCGTCCATGAAAGTTACTTGGATTATTGAAAAGCTTGGGATATTTTGTCCTCGTCTCTTTTTCTGGCTCCTAAGTAGCTTATCGCTCAAACTGATTAGTCCATTACACCTTCACATATTTGATCACCCACCTTCTCAAAATATGTTCTTTGGTGTCAACAATTTTTACTAGCTTTTCAACAATGGAGAGATTTGGTTGTACTTCCAACGATTTCAAAGCTACTATTTGTTCAGGATCCTTCGCATACTTTCTCAACATAGACACATGGAACACGTTGTGTGTACTCTATCCAAACTAGGCAGTAAAGCCAATCTATAAGCCACATTACTACCCTTTCCAAGACTTCATAAGGTCCTACATACCTAAGGTTTAACTTGCCCCTCAAACCAAATCTGACAATACCCTTGGTTGGTGAGATCCTAAGTAGAACATGCTCCCTACTTGAAACTCCAAAGGTTTCCTCCTCTTGTTTGCCAACTTTTTTGACAGCTTTGAGCTATTTGCAACGTTTATCTAATCACTTTGACCTTATCAACAGCATCATGTACCACCTCTGGTCCAAAATTTGTCTATCTACTTTATCCCAAAGAATCATCGATTGACATTTTCTACCATACAAGACTTCATAAGGTAGCATCCCAAGCGATACTTTATAACTATTATTGTAAACAAACTCTACCAAAGGCAAGTGCTCACTCCAGGTATGTTCAAAATCTAAAACACAGGAGCTTAGGTTGTGAATCTTATTAGATCTAAGTTATAAACTCCTTAGGATGGTGAGTAATAATGAGTGGGTAGCAAATAGTTGGGATTGCTTATCTAGTTATTGTTGTTGATATTTAGTAGTTTTATATAGTGTTTTGATCTTTAAAGTCTGCTTCACCTTTTACCTCATGTTTTATGTGTGTTTGTTTATGTTAGAATGCCACCTAGAAGAAGAGCTTATGATGCTAGTTCCTCCAGGGCTAGTGAGGAAGAAGTTAATGGAGTACAACCACCTTTAAATCAGCCACCTCTAAATCAGTTACCTCAAGATCTACCAGCACCACTGCCCCCACCTGTAAGTCAATTGGTACTTATTGATGATGCTTAGCTTATGCAAGTAGTGAATACTTTGCTAGGGGTAGTTGCATAATAACATCAGACCATGTATCAAGATGTGCAGGTGATACAGGTTATTGCTGAGGTCTAGAGACAAGAGACACAGAGACAAAATGGCAATGGAGGTAATGGTGCCAGACATACTAATGTGCTGCGTTTAAACAAGTTTATGGATTTGGTATACAACTTTGAGTCAACGCCGGGAAGGCCACTTGATGCTCATTTATGGATGGAAGTGGTAGAAAAGACTTTGGCTACTCTAGATATCCCTGTGAATAAGAAGGTGGAGTATGCATTCTATTTTTTGAATGGGAGAGCATGTCAAGCCCCGAGGAGTACCCTAAACATCAAAATCTGTCGTACACAATATTAAAGCTTATGAATGACTTCCTTAGTCATGCAAAGGCCTTCATATTGTGTACAACGCGCACAACACATCAAAGAAAACGCATCGAAGTAGTGCAATTTATTTTGATGAAAATTAAGTAACGAAGCAAGAGAAATACTTAACATGAAACATAAATAAGGTCAATTACAATTCTTAGGGGCATACCCCCATAAATGTTTTCAAGTTTACAAAATACATTTCCTAGTAATCTTCAAAATATTAACATAATATATATTAACCATAAAGAAATTTCAAGAAAGTAAATTCCTTCTATGCTCCTAATTCTTCCATAAAAGCTCAGTAATCCACTCATGATTTCCTTAATGTCCCGTCCTCGAGTAGAATCTCAAGCGTACCTATTTCAATAAAATATATAGAAGTGTAATCTTGCAACATGCTTAGTGAGATATTCTCTTTATTCGTACCATATTTCCAACAAGTTTATTAATTCTCACGCATATGCTTTGCACGCTAAGCAACAATCACATGATACAAACAATTATGTATGGGTATCTAAAAACCATACACATAACGGATTTATGCCCTCCGTATCGAAGGTTAGGGAATGGTATTTGAAGGTCTATGCGATCTTCTACTGCTAGTCCCCGAGCCCCCTACTCATAGCGATCGATCGGTGCGACTCATCCTTGGGATGTATCCTCGGTACGCCTTCGTTCCCTCAGAATGAGCATGGTCACAGGCCCTGCTAGCCTCGGACTCTCCTGATTCTTCACGTAAGAGTAGTAGGCTTTAGCATGTGACTCGAGGATGCAATATGTATCCATTTAATTTATACCAAAGCAGAGTAAAATTAAGGTATATTTACAGGTAATCAAGCAAGCATCATACACACATAAGTAACATATAATATTGATGATTCACTTAAACAATCATTTGTTGGTTTTGATATGCTTAACATCCTTCGTCACACATTCATAGAAGCATATACATATAAAACCATAACCCCATTCATATTTTCTTTTACTTATATATCTAGCGCAACTATCTACAAACACAAGCAAGGTAATAAAATCATGAGAGAAAACTCATTCGTCCATATCGCAACCTGGTTAGTCGTAATAATCCTCAAGAAGGGGTGTCCCATATTCCTCGTCACTTGAACAAAAGAAATACCTGGGATTATATTTCATAAAAGTTTCACTTAAACTTTCTAATTCTATTTGTTATTTTC
The DNA here is from genome assembly GCA_024138025.1 of Combretum micranthum. Taxonomy (NCBI): domain Eukaryota; kingdom Viridiplantae; phylum Streptophyta; class Magnoliopsida; order Myrtales; family Combretaceae; genus Combretum; species Combretum micranthum. The sequence continues at coordinate 70,148 of JAMXBD010001811.1, read as the reverse complement.
ATCAAAATTCAGATTAAGAGAAATTCTAACTTAAAATGGTCATAACTTGCTCATTTTAATTAGGAATTTTGCATATTAGTAAGTCGTTTTCTACCTACTCAAAAAGATTTATCTATTTTTGGGTTTTGTTTTTACATTTAAAGGCATTTGGGGTTTCAAAATGGGTTAGAACAATCTGACCTACAAGTTCCATCCTTCAAATTTTTCATTTTTCAAAGTTTTACTTTTCTTGGACACTTGTAGCAAACATAATGACATTTCTACCTTTGAAAATCATTTATTATAGATTAATAACTCACATTATATGTATGATCCTAGTAACATTGTTCCAAAATAGAACTTTGTAAAACAATCTCTTTGTAGAAAGTAGTAATGTTGAGTTTTGTGAAAATTATTTCTTGACTTGTGATAAAATTTGTTATTTTGTAAACAAGTGACTTAATAATAAAATCATCATTCAATGTACAATTTGAAATCTCAAAGGTCCTTTATTTGAAGGGGATTTTATTTAATAATTATTTTACAAGACATGGTTTTACTTATTAGTGGCATAAAACTCTAAGTGTATTTCCTCTTGCAATTTTCCTAAGTTTGGTTTTTAGACAAAATTTTAATTTTTAGATTTTGTAAATATGAAATTTAATTAAAGAAAATGATGATTTTATATTTATTTTGGGTTCATGAATATTTCATTTTCATATTAAACTTCTTTTAACTAATTGTTTTCCAACACATAAATCTTTATGTGATTATGAAGAAAAATCATTATAAGTTTTATTATCTCAAAAATGTTTGAAGTTTTAATATATAAGAAAAATTAGATGAATAGCTTGTTCTAAATTTTTATTCTCACAATAACTCTTTCCTAATTAATAATTTTTCAACACATGGACCTTTAGGGTTTGTCGAAAGAAAACTAAAATTTTTAGTTGTGACAAGTAGGTGTCTAATTATTGTAACTATTATTTATATTTCTTTAACTTCTTAAAAAGAAAATGAATTTACTTGCTCAAACTTAGTTCCTTAAGTTGTACATCAATTTAACCCAACCCACTTGTTAAAACAGGTAATCCGGTTTGGTCCGTAGGTTAAACGGATCAGCCTACTTCTTAATCCTATTTAACCCAACCCACTTGTATATCTTTGTGGGTTAAACGAGTCAAACTGACCCATGTATACTAATCGAATAAAATGTATATAATAAAAAAATTAAGTTTTGCAGGTTTTTAATATATAAATGATTAATTTCATTATTATTATAATTACTTATATATTAAAATAAATATTTTAAAATAATTTTATTGGATATCATATTTCATTTGAAACAATAAATACATACTCAAAAAAATGTTATGATGCATATACATCAATTTGTCATTCTCTGTTACAATTAATACATAAGTTTAAGCTCAAGCATGAAAGACCCAATAACAATACTATATTAATAGTTATTTCCTTCATTTTTTTTTTTTATACAAATGAGCTAGTGGCCCAACCCACTTAACTCGCGAGCCAGTTCACTTTAGCTCATGGGTTAAACAGGCTAGGAAAATTGGCCTACTTTTAAACAGGTTAAAAAATGTCAGCCTTAACCCATTTTCAAAGTGGGTTAAATGGGCCAGCTCATGGGCAATAACCCACTTGTCCATCTCTAGTAATTGTTGTGGTTGCTTCTTAGTATTGATGTATTGTTGTAATGCTGTATTTTGTGAGCATATTATGGTGATTTTGCAACCTTAGACATGTTAGTACTTATACATGGATGACAAGTGTTCAATGAAATGTTTGAAAGAAGAATTACTTAGCTTCTTTGAAGAACTAAGAGTAAGTTGAAGAGGTGGGATGAATTGTATTGCCTCGATGTGTAATTAACACCTATAATCTATCTAATCCCCCTGGAAATATATGAATAGGCATGAATATGGGCGATTTCATTCGCTTCATTGTGTATGAACATGGAAATATTGTGAATGGAAAATCCAGACCAGAGTATGACTAAGCCCAATCAAAAAGGTGCAGATGAGAACTGATGTCGACTTTTCCCATCTCTTGAGCAAGATATGTGGATGTTGGGGTAGATCTAAGTATGGCAGGTATCCAAATAGTGCATAGGCACCCCCATTACATGCCGAATAGGCTGTCCTTCGTGCTACTTCCTATTGTTGATGATGAGAGCGTTGAGGATTTGATTAGTCGAGCTAAGGAACTTGGTCAAAGATTATTGCAAGAGCTTTATGTGCAGCTTCAAGGACAGTCTAGTGGTCACACCGAGTGCATGCCATCTCAATTGGAGCAAGTTCAGGTTCCACACCCAAATGACTAGCAAAACGCATCAACATATCCCATTGCTGGGGCTAATGAGTTCCGCCAAACTCCACACCAGCAAATGTTGAGTTCCACCAAACTCCACACTAGCAAATGGGAACATCCAACCATAGTAGTCTACACTATATAGTATGATACACCATTCTCCAATGAACTTTGAGGAGTATAAGCCCACCCTTGTGCAAGAAGGAAGGTCGAAACTTGAAAGGAGAATAGAACAAGAAGTTGCTCTGATTTTAAATTCCAGGGTCGAAGATGAAAATTGGGATACTCGATATTATGTGGATGAGTATGGGAATCCAATAGAGGATGAGCAAGATAATAGTGAAGATGGTGACTAGAGCTATAAGTGAGTCAAGACAACTTGTAAGCTACTCGAGTTCGACTCGGCAAAAGTTCAAATTCTACTCACTTACAATCGAGTCAAGCTTGAGTTCAACCTACTCAATTAGCTATTGAGCTTGAGTTTAAGCTTTAAAATACTCGACTTAGTGAGCTCAAGAGCTTAATCGAGTAATAAATCGAGACGAGTTTAAACTTATCAAATATTAAATACTATTTATAGTTAAATAAATATTTAAAAGAATAATCAAGTTTAATCGAGTCAAGTTTGAGTTTATCGAATATTAAATCTAGTCAATTTCAAGTTTAAAAATTAAAGCTTGAACGAGTTCAAGTTCGAGCCTTTTATTTAAGTCAAGTTCGACCTAGTACTGTGTCGATTCAATTCGACTCGTTTACAGCCCAAAATTAGTGACATTGCTGAATAGGGTGGGGAGCATCATGACAATGTAGTGATTGGATTAATAACACAACGGCCCTCTAGTTCAAAGGGAACTCCCTCAAACAATTATGCCTCCTAAGACAATGTCATGGATAAAGTCTCAATTTTCAATATTAGTAGTAGCAATAGATATATCACTTTTGAGCAAAACTTGAGTATAATGAGCAATAACATAACAAACATTAATGATCTTCAAAAGTGTGATGTTCAACACCAAAGCAGATCTTATAAATCATGTGAAAACCTTCCATGCGAAGCACCATTATAACTTTTGGGTGGATGAATCAACCAAGACTCTATGGTCAACATTAAATTGATGAATGTGATTATTGACATTTAATATCTAAATGCTTAAATTGATGTAGTAAATTTGGTCATGGATTTATTAAACTCATTGTGTATCAAATGCCAGATGTTGGTTGAAGCTCGTCGTGTATTGAGTTGTACAGGTTGATGTTGTATGTTCATTATTAGTTACTGTGCCAGCTATGAGTTACAGAAGGATGTTAAGTTAATAGTGTTGTATTCGTGTTTAGAGTACATGCAATTGTGTTTGGAGCTTAAAAAAAAATTAACACATCAAGTGCATTTACTGAATGTGCCTATGATATTTAAAAAAAAATAAAAATAAAAAAGCATACAAGTGCATACATGAAATGCCCCCAATAAAAAAAAAAAGAATTTCAAGCGTTTTCATCCAATTTAAAAAGAAAAAAAAAACACACACACAAACACAATTATTAAGTACGTTTTCAATGTTAATTTTTGGACACACTTAGTGAATACGTTTTATGTCTTTTAGATACGGAATGTGTTTTATAAATACGGTATTTTCAAATTAATTTTTTAATTGTACGATAGAACCATAAAAAACCTCTGATAAAAATAACTCATATTAATAAAACCGGAAAAAAATTGGAATAGCCATATATAGTTTTTAATTCATTTCTAAGAGGACATGTATATGGAAATGGAAATCAGTAACCTATTAACTGATTACATTTTTGGGGAATTGCAACTGCACCCTATGACTATTAAACAAATGCGGATAAGCCTTGTAAACTTACGTGCTTCTGTAGTAATAGTATCGAGACTCGACTTGTTCACTTCGCTGAATGAATAAGGTTATAATGAAATTTCTATTATGGAAGAATGGAATAGAGCTGTAATAGGATTTCTCTTTATTAATTTTATATTTAAATGATGGTATTTTGAAAAATAGACAGTTCTAACATTGAATTGGTATTCACATGTTTGAATAAAGAATGGCTATTCAATGTTTTGTGCAATAGGGATTCATTGTGGAATTGTTATTCGGTGAACTAAACAGTGTAATAGCTATTCGTAAGGAATAAGGCTGTAATGAAATTGTAATTACAGCAAAATGAACGAGTAGTTAATGTTTTGGGATGTAAATACATATTTTTAAAAGCTAAGGAAAAGTAAAATAATTTATTTGGGATTTAGGGAGTTTATATGTACTTGACTAATAGTTTTGGCGGTGTGAATTCGCAATTATCCGCAATTTTATCCCTTCTCAAAACACATTTTTTCCACGAATCAAATGCATCATAAATGGAGAATATCTTTCGGGTATAGAATAATCCATCAACCATATTCCCAACTGTGAGCTAAAACAATACATAAAGCTCAAAACTTGAGCTGCTAATACAAATAAATTATCTAAAGTCAGCTTATTAAACTCGCAATTCTACTTATAATTCTTAGAGGGCTTGCAAAACTAAAACATATGTATAATCAAAATGTAAAATTGAGAAGTAGAAACATAAGTTTTTATAGTCTACATAAAATAGTTTTGAAAAACTATAGATATATTTGAATGAGTCATTAAAAAAATGCATAATAATATAAAAGAAAAATAAAGAAATTAAGTTTCTTTTTAATAATAACTCTTAATCCATATTAACATTCATACAAAAAAAAAAAAGGAGCAACTGGAATCAGGATTAATTTTTTCCTTATAATTTTGTTTGAAAGAAACTATAAATTGAAGAAGGATCTAACTTTTTCAATTTAATTTAATTATTTAATTATATAAAAAAATAAATAAATTTTCTCATAAAATTAATAGCTATAACTCAATTTAGATGAATTATATAAATTTAGCACAGAAGATTTGAAAGAGAAAGTGGAAGAGATAGAAAGTGTAAAAACAAAATTAAAATGTGATAAGAATCATAAGATTGTATTTGTATCTTTTAGATTACTTGACTTATATAGATAAAATCAATAAACTCGATTAGAATCATAAGATTCTATCGAGTTTACGTACAAATTCAGTTGAAATAATAAAATTTTATTTAAAGAAAAAAAAACGATTCTATAAATAGATCAATTAAAAAAAACCTCCTAAAATTGTAAACTCGTAAAATCATAGAATCAAAATCGCGATTTTACAAACTATGATATCAGGTGTTCTTATAATCATCGAATCAACTACCTCTAACAAAAACTGTATTCACATGAAAATTATTATATAACTAAGTTTTATAGCGATTACAAAGTCTTAACACATTAAAAAAAAAAAAAAAAAAAAGGAATAGAAGACATAAAGAAATGACCTGGGAGCAAGTGACAGTATATACCCGATTTGCCTCCGCCGCGAAGTGTAAGTTAATTAGACAACTCAAAGGCCGCGTATCGCATCACCATTACTCTACTTAAGGGAACAAATTTTATTCCAAATTCCTCATAATCGAACTTAATGTAAAAAAAGTAACAGATACCCATATCCAATAATGGAAAGATCAACCTATTTATAAGGTGACTTACACTATATATGATAAATCAACAATAACCAAGAAAGGAAAGTCCATGTACACAACAGAATTGTTCTAAAATGGAAATGAAATTAAACACGGGGAAAAAAATAAAAAGAAAAGTAATTAATGATTTTGAATAATCCATTAGGAAGGGAATAGATTGATTTTGTTAGAATCAGAAAGACTTGCGGAAGATCGTCTTCGAGGAGCAAAGGTTGGTCTTCTTCAGAACCCATTTCTTCGTCGGTCAAAGGCGGTCGTTGTGGTGTTTGCGTGTGTAGATTGCAGACAGAGAAAAGAACAAAACCTTAAAATTAAAAACTCAACTTGTTTGGCCATCTTTATAGACGGAAGAGTTAAATATAAAAATACAAGGCGAATAGCCGTATTGGCTTTTGATAAATTCAACTAATTACTACCACTTGCACGTCAAAATGAATTATGAGGTTAAGTTTCGTCACCAGTGTAACAAAATCAGAATGGTCATCTGCAACTCACTTCATTAGTCACTGGATGAACTGGAAAGCCACAAATTTCACATATAACTGCATCTTGAAGTAAATTCTGAGATCATTTGCTTCAGCAGCTTAACGAATTAGAACTTTCGCATCTAAGCTGCTCCATGACTACATGGAGGAACTGGAAAGCCAAAAAATTCAATATGCATCAAATGGCTTCCTTGGGATTGGCAACTGTAGCACACATGAGAAAATACGCTTAATATAATTTAGCCAAAACTCTTAATGTTAAAAATCTCAATAAACGAGAAAGAAATCATAGGAGGTGAGTATTTACATTATGCAGCTGATCAGATAAAACAATCATCGTAAACCAACTCTGCAAACACTAGCTTGACAACATCAGGCATGCTTCTCACTGACCAGAGAACTTTCCAAGACAATTAAGTCAACTGTAGAGAAATAATGCACAAATCTGAGATGAGGCACCTGAAAAGGCTCCTTGAAAAACCGAATTCATCATATTATTTTGTCTCCTCTGAGAAAACCCAGTCCATCCACACTGAGAAGCAATGCATAGCCAGGTGCTCTGGTAAATCTGCCTATAATATTATCATAACATCAGAAAATCCTGCAAAATGAGCTCTGAATTTGCCTGGCACTGAAATAAGAAGCCTTTGCCAAGGGAAGTTAAAGTGCATGACTATGAGTAATAAATTTTGAACCTGTTTAGCTCGTCAGTTTGATAGCATTTTAGCATTGAATTGAAACCAGGTGTTTGGCCAAATAAAAAGCCAGAAGATAAAGTGACAAATGCACACAATAGATGCAATCAACAGCTCAAATAGAAAAGTTTAAAAAAGAAAAAAAATACAGATCATGTATAGGTAAAATATAGATAAACACAGAGAAAACATAGACAAACACAGAGAAAAAATAGACCCAAGAAAGAGGCAGCTAGCAGGTCAAGAATTCCTAATTTCCTTTTACTGATGCGCATAAAGATATGAAGAGCATGGAAACTGGACTAGTGCTTTGCCATGGGGATTCTTTTTTATCACAGGGAACTAAAGTTTAAGCAACATTGTGTCATCTCTAAAAGAGTTATTTAATCATATTTCGGAGCTATTCCACACCAACAGGATTTCAAATGCATCACCGAAAGCCATCCAGTCAGCAGACTATATAAGGTCAGATATCTCTCAAGAAAGTCACCACAGAGGAGGAATCACCCTTATCATTGGCTCGCAACATAAACACATACTCTTCTGTTGAAATAAAGCTGCACCTGACCTTCATTCCTTTTGCAGGAAAATAAAGCCATGCCCTTTATCTAATTTCTTACTACTTTTAAGCAGATAACAAAATTTTCCATTACTCCTTCAAAATTCTCTTATATGGTCGATTCTAAGAATCTAAAAAGAAAGGAAAAGCACATGTTGATGTAATTATTCCAATATGTAATTTCTTAAAGGGTGTAAAAGTCTGTCTTGCGAAAATAGGAGAAGTGATTTTAGTGTTGATACAATCCTGTCACAAATAAAATGATTTTAGATGTTAGATGTTGAAAGAAGTCCATTAATCCACCTTTACAAGTTCTCATATTCTTTTAGTAAGTCAATTGTTCCAAGAACCAACTATGGTCTTTGGACTCAAAATAACATTGCTTAGTCAGTACAGTACTTGAAATACTAACAGTACATTTGGTTCAGGGAATTGATATTCCACCTTTATTACCACGGAATATGTATTTAATTATTTAGTTTGCAAAAAATTCTATCAAAACAATAAGGAATCCTCATTCCATCTTTTTATTGGAGGAATAACTATTCTTGACCAAAAAGCATATTTTGCTCCAAAAATATCTCTAACCATAAAATAAAGGAATTGCTATTCATTTCCAGACTCATTCCATTCCAGTGAACCAAACATACCATAAATACTCTATTTGAGAGATGAAGTATACCTAAAGAAGCAAAAAGTAGTATTAAACCTATCAAAACTTGCTTTAACATGAAATTACGGTAAACAGGATGGAATTGATACACTTACCATTGTCCATGAGGCAGAAAAATCATCAGTAGAGAGCACCCAACTTTGAGCCGTAGTTTTCACATCCGTTCTAACACCTCCCGTATTAGCATCTAATATGTCATCATCACAACTGTAATTATTATCTATATCCTTCCTCCTCTTCTTTCGCTTTTTCTCTTTTTTCTGTTTCCTAGCAAGACTTGTTGACTTACTCCCCCTGTCAGAACAAGGTTCCTCATGATTTATGCCTTCATGATCCAAAAGTGTATAACCACCAGATTTGCGAAACTTAATCCCATTAGAAACAAATAGGGATTCCCATGATTCCGGGTTCTTACATTCATCTGAAAGTCTATAATGAAGAACCCAGGAGTAAAACCCTAACAGCTTAAGAGCTTCAACACCATTAACAAGGTGGCATACTTCCAAAAGATAGACAAAACTGTCAGCACTACTAGAGGCTTCGGAAATTTGCATCAAAATATCTTTAACCTTTTCCTTTTCTTCCATACACTCTTCATCATGCAGGACCCGTAGAAGTTGTCGTCCATGGTTGATCACCGCATTTATAATAAGCAGCTGATCAATGGATACCTTATCACCATATTTAGAAAGGACAAACTCCAGCCAGTTAGCTGCACTAGAGATATTATTGACTTTCATCTTTTCATCAAAAATCTTACTTAGCAATTTTAGTAAAATGCGCACATTATTCTCCTCAAGAATAATGAGGAGACGCTGACATAGAGAAGGAAAAGTTTCCTCTACCAGGAAAGCGTCTATGATTTCCCATACATCTCTTGCTTCTTCCATATACATTAAATCAGTAAACAGCTTAACAAAGTATTTAATGTCAACAGACAAAATCTCCCCATCCTTCAGTGACTCAGAAAATTCATTTGAGGACCAAAATTCAGGTACATACTCTACAAAGTTCTCCACTGTCCTTACAACATCCAAATCTAGAAAATAATGCGGCTTGGTTGCAACCATTGCAGGTGACTGCCCATGTTTGCCCCTCCATTCCAGCTCTTCCCAACAAATATCACGGTTTACAAAAGCAAATTGTGATAGTGCCCTTGCACCTTTTTTATGATCTAAGCCCCCACTGGCATCGAAGTTACAAAACCACAGCAATATACGTGTTGGATTTCCTGCATTTATCAAATCATGGCACAATCACATTTAAGCTATCTTAGAATAGCCAAGCTACAACTAACTGGGTGGCTCAAAAAGTACTGAACATGCATACATGGGGTTAGATTAATTCATGTTATGGCCTATGCGTCCACATAACAATGAAAATTATTGCAGTGTTTGTTAAACTTTCTGAAAATTCCTGAAGTCTGTTAATAAGTCCCTATACAGAGGCATCTGGCCTGGCACCACCAAAGATGTATAATGCAGTGTTCATCAAATCAGCAATTTTTTTAACATGTTCTCATTAGTACCACACCAAGGAAATAGATCATATATCAGAGACTCAGAAACCAAACTTCAGACATAAAGCTCAGTCTTTCATTAGATTACCTTGGAAAAATTTCTCCAGTAAATGACTCCGCTTAGCTAAGATAGACCCAGCCATATCTGGTCTCTTTTCAAATAGCATTTGCAGGAGTTGAGATGCCAAATCCACTTTGATTGGCTTGGATCTTAATAACTTCACAAACAGCTCTTGCTGATCCCGAGGAGAAATCGAATTTATATGGGATATAGTGTTGTACAACCATAATCTAGCCTCGGACAGGCCTCCAGAAGACATCAACACAGACCAGAGTATAGGTTCTAATTGTTTTAAGAGACCAATAATGGCCTTTGCAGATTTATCATCCCTTTTTTCACTCATTTTATGTTTGGAAAGGAACAGTGGAATCATGGCTCCAACATAAAGTTCTTCACTTTAAAAATAATTAATTTAACACCTGCACTGGAAAAATAATTGACAATGTTTATAAGAACAGAGATGTGGGTAAATTTCTAACATTAGCAATAAAACAAGCACATGAATACTAGAACACTCAATACGAAAGCCTCAAAACAGGGGGGGGAAAAAACCAAATTTCCTTGGAAGGGGAACCTTAAGACTTCTAATGGTTCCAAAATGCAAGAAATAGACCTAATGGACAAGGCCCAATAATTCTTATAACAATTTGAGCAAGGTCTTCGGTTCAAACACACTAAGGACACTTCTTAGAGTGACCTAAAAGACCTACTGGATAAGGCCCAATAATTCTTGTAACAATATGCACAAGGTCTTTGGTTCAAACACAATAAGGACACTTCTTAGAGTGGCCTACATAGCACAGCTCAACTTATATGGTGCATGGGTCTACTAGGGTCATGGAGGTGGTTCACATGCACAAAGGTAGATAGTCCAATTGCAATCAGATCCTTTATTATTTAGAGGGAAATAATAGAATTTAATTTCATTATTTGACACATAAACCTTATGAATCAAACCTCACACATGGGTTGTATTGATTCCAATTATAAAACACATTCCAACAAATTACAAGACTCCTACTGTATCAAACTGCCTCAATTTCCATATGCTATTCCACAGAGATTATAAATATTTTTTAACAAGAAAAAAACACACACACACATATATATTACCAATTCCATCCCCAAATTCTCTATAACGCTTCAGTGATAGCAGAGAATTGTTTTGAAGAGTTCTGTTAACATTTCCCAGAGGACAGTCTTCAAAAAAGTACAAAGCATGTTTTGTCCACATGTTCCATAAAACTTTCTAGTATAAACAGTCCCATGCCATGTCATATATAATTGTTTCTCTCCGCACCATTATTGTCTAAATGCACTCATTAATATAAGCAGTCTCGAAATTGTCGCAGCCTTGTAATCGTAGAAATGGGGATGTCAAGGCTCAGGGATCTTTATGATCAGAGAAAGGGAAGAAGTGAGAAGGACCTCCTCAAAAGGAAGTTGCAAATCAAAGGAAGGGAATTTGCTTTCAGAAGAAATGATAGTAATGCCCCACTAGTTCCCTTCGGCAGAGGAGGTGGTCGATTAACCTTATCTAATAAGGATATTTATGTACATAATTTTTTATTATCTTATTATTATGGTATTTCTCAAAAGTGGCATACTTTTCCAGTTATCACAAGGGAGATATGGTGCAAACTCCTTTTCCACATAGAAAGTCAGAGGCTAATTACGTTACATAGAAACCCTTTTTTTTTTTTTCAATAACTTAATACAACATTACTTTTTCTTCTGTGGTTCATGGTAAGCCAATGGGGATCCATCGTCATTGGCGCATTATGGATTGGAACTTACCTGAAAAGAAATTTCACTATTCCAGGCCCCAGCAAGCAAGCAACAAGAATACGACTATAGTTCCGGAATGCTTTTCATGCAGGTTTGCGCATGCCTAACAGAAACCTACTCCAATTGTCTTTGTTCATGAACAAAACTATCTCAATCATTTCTCGACCATTTTCTTTCACTAGGCGCTGCTCCAATTTTACATTATAAAATTCACTTCGTATCTCATCTATTCTTCTGCGTCCACGCAATTACCATACCACTCTTGTCTTTGATCCTCTTAATCTCTATCGGGTCACTGGATTGAACATTCCAACGTTTCTTATACATAATAAGGAATTATTATTATTATTAGCAAAAACAACGGTACACACAAGATAGGCTTTTTAAGTAAAACCTAGCTCACGCCATGTAATAATCAAAATACAATGCATAAATCACTGGAGTTACATAACATCAAAATCCCCAATCTTCTAACTCCTTTTTATAATCCTACAAAACCCTAAAAAAGAGGTTAAGTAACTTAAAACGAAAGTAATCCCTATACTCAGCATACTAATACTGTCTGAGCTCAATTATGCGGTAGTTCCTATTCACTTTCGATTGTGAATTACCAAAACGCAATACCTCAAAGAGTAAATCAGTGGAATCCTATATTCAATGTATAAACGAGTCAAATATATTCAGAAGAAGAAAACATAAAATCAAGAAGAACCTGGAATAAATTCAGCTCGTAGGAGTCACCGGAAAAAAGGAGGAGCACGGGAGCAGCTGACAAAACTAGGCCTCTACGGCTTCTTAAAGGTGAGAAAGAAACAAGGTTTCCTGCTTTTTCTTCTTTTTTCTCTTTCTTCTTAATAATAAATGTTACGTATTTATATCTTAACTTTGCTATTGTTGCAATTAAAATATTAAAGTAATGAAGGCATTTATGTAATTTGAATTAAAATATTGATAGATAAAATTCAGCTAATTAATTACAAAATTGTTAGAATTTACATATGGAGTTGGGAAAGAAAATAAATAATAATTATTTTTTTAAATTTACAAAAATGTTGCTATACTAGTCATTGACTCCGGGTTGAATAGATCCAGAATTGTTGGATCACAATTCAAGCCATGTTGAATTGAAACCGGACCATGACCATGAAGGGCCTTCCCAGGTCGTTCAAACTTTGGTTTAGGACCGGTTCATGGCTCTTGACCTATAAATTATTTTAATTTTAATTTTTCATAAAATTTTTTTAACTAAATTGATTAAAAAAACACATAATTAGATCATCATACAATAGATATATGGAGAATTTTAAATTACAAACTTGTGCAAAATAAGCAAAGTTTATTAAATAAAGCATACTTGAATAGGAAAGTTACTCTAAAGTGCACACAATGGATTGATGATCTAGTCTCATTATTTATTTGTCACCTACCTCATCACAATGGATTGGCGACCTGGATTTTATACCATATAAGGCTTCATAAGATGGCATCCTAAGTAACGTCCGATAGCTGTTATTATAGCAAACTCCATCAAAGATAATTGCTCATCCCAGCTACCCCAAAAACTAAAACACACGCTCTAATTATATCTTCTAGAATCTAAATGATCCATTTAGATTGCCCATCAGTTTGAGGGTGGTAGGCGATACTAAAAGCCACTTTAATGCTTAAAGCTTTGTGCGAGCTCTTCCAAAATTTCCCAACGTATCTGGTATCTCTATCTGACACTATAATCACTGGTATCCCATGTAACCTCACTATTTTCTTGATGTATAGCTTTACCAACTATTCCATGGTGTGTCCAGCTTTAATAGGTATAAAATATGCTACCTTGGTGAGCCTATCAACAATTATCCATACTGAATCAACCTTTCCCTGAATCTAAGCAAAGCCATAACAAAATCTATGTCTACGTGATCCCACCTCCACTTTGGCACAAGTAAAGGCTTTGATTCACGTACTGATCTTATGTGCTCAATATTGATCAACTGACAAGTATAACACTTGGACACATATTCTACTATCTCTTTCTTCATATTATTCCACCAATGCATCTTTTTCAGATCATGATACATTTTATTGTCTCCAGGGTAGATGGAATAACCAGAGTGGTGTGCATCTTTCAGCAACTCTTTCTTAATCTCTTCATGCTCTAGTACACATAACCTCCCATTGTATCTCATGACATCTTCTCTATCTATATGAAACATGGCTTCTCTGCCTACCTCCATTCTCTTCTTTACTCCTTAGATACCTAAATCATCCACTTGTGCTGCTATTTTTTTTTTTTTTCTTATGGTGGTAGGCCGACTCTACATGTTGGTTAATCTTGCTCCTACTCGTCTAGTCACTACTTCTAATTCTAGCTTTCTCATATCGTCTAACAAATGGTGCTTAAAAGTGATCAAGACTGCTAGATTCTCATTTCTCTTCAAGGCATCTGCTACTACATTTGCCTTCTCAAGATAGTACTAAATATCTGCATCATAATCCTTTATCAGCTCTACCCATCTTCTCTACCTCATATTCAACTCTCTCTGGGTGAAGATATACTTTAAGCTTTTATGGTTAATATATACCTTGCATCTCTCTCGGGTAAATTACACAAATGGGTTATAATGTTTGGAGGTAAGTTCATTCTAGGTTACAACATTCGAAAAAGTTCATTTTTGGTCACAACTTTTTAAGAATAAGTTCATTTCGGGTTATAATATTTGCAAAAGTGGTTCAATTAAAGTCACGGTGGACACATGTTCATAGGAGAAGGATGACACATGTTAATAGGAGACACATGTCAATAGAAGAAAGTGACACGTATCCATCGTGACTTAAATTGAACTACTTTTTCAAACATTGTGATCCAAAAGGAACTTACTCCCCAAATGTTATAACCTAAAATGAACTTTTCCAAATGTTACGACCCAAAATGAACTTATCCCCAAACGTTATGACCTACTGATGTAATTTACCCCATCTCTCTCCATACAGATAGTGTCTCCACAGTTTCAAAGCATGTACCACTGCTACCAGTTTAAGGTCATGTATGGGCTAATTCTTTTTATAGGATTTCAGTTGCCTAGATACATATGCTATTACCCTGCCTCTCTACATTAACATATAACCTAACGCTTGTATGGATGCATCACTGTAGATGGTATACTCCCTACCACTCAACGACAAGGCTAGAATTGGTGCAGTCACTAGATTTTCCTTCAACTTGCCGGAAGTTTTTCTCACAGTTTTCATCCCATTCATATTTTAGCCCTTTATGTCAACCTGGTCAAAGGGCCTGCAATCTTAGAAAAACCCTCTACAAATCTTTTGTAGTAACCTGCCATTCCAAAAAAACTCCTAATTTATAACACACTATTAAGAGTTGGCCATTCTACCATAGCCTTTACTTTCTTAGGTTCTAATACTATCCCAATTCCATTGATGATATGCCCTAAGAAAGATACCTACTCTATCCAGAACTTACACTTTTTGAACCCAGCATACTTCTTAGCTTGCAATCTACCCAAAATTAATCTCAAATGCTTTTCATGCTTTTACTAGGTTTTAGAATACATAAGGACATCGTCTATAAAGGCCACCACAAACAAGTTTAGAAAATCATTGAAGACCCTGCTCATAAGGTTCATAAAGATGGTTGGTGTATTAATGAAACCAAACGACATAACCATAAACTCATAATGCATGTATCTAGACCTAAAGTTTATCTTCTGTATGTCCTCTACTTTAATTCACAGCTGATGATATCCCGATTTGAGATTGATCTTTGAGAACACTTGTATTCCTGCCAACTAGTTAAATAAATCATCTATCCTTAGCAGAGGGTATTTACTTTTTATAGTCACCTAGTTCAACTTCCTATAATCGATGCATAATCTCATGTTGGCATCCTTTTTCTTTACAAACGAAACTGAAGCTCCCCAAGGTAACACACTGGGTTTGATGAACCTCTTCTTAAGCAAATCTTCTAGCTAAACCTTTGACTCTACAAATTTTGTTGGTTCCATGTGGTATGTTGGTTTGGGTATGGGTCCAGTACTTGACACCAAATCAAAATAAAACTTTATCTCTCTTTCTAGTGGTAACCTAGGTAGATCTTCTAAGAAAAAATTGGGTATCCACATGCTACTAGTAACTATGTAAGGCTTGCCTTTGGTTTGTCTTCTATCATCATGGCTGCCATAAATAAGGTAAACCTATCCCATAACTCATAAGTAGGCAAAGTTGGGGTCCTTACACTTTAAGTTTATATATAAACTAGTCGCCATCTAGCAAACTAAACTCCACTACCAGGTTATGGCAATCAATTATAGCACGTTACTTTACTAACCAATCTACTCTCAAAATCACATTAAAGTCCACTATGTCTAACATTACTAGGTCTACAAAGTAGATGCCTACCCTCTATCTCTACATCCATATTCCTACAAATCTTGTTTAGCATAGTTCCGCTCCCTAGAGGTATGTTTACAAACAAGTATTCAATCATAATTTCAACACACACACACACACACCACAAACAATTCAACAATTCATGGAAAGATTACATCGGTATCAAAAAGCTCATAAGCACAACACAAGAGTATAGGGAGCATACCTACTATAGTATCCATGGTAGATGTATCCCAGCACTGGAAGGCATAAGCTTTGGCCGGTACTCTTTGTCCGTGACTACCACCCTGAGGTTGATCTATTTAGATTCTTGGAACCACTGGTCTACCAAGGTCTTTGCAATCTATGGCCATGTGTCTTCGTTGTCCATACTTGAAACAAAACACTTGTGGGAGAATCTTCTCCGTCCAAAACTGATGACTATACTCAACCTTACCGTAAGAAAAGCAAGCATTCTCAAGCCACTTACAATCCTTTAGATCATGTGGTCCATGGCACCTGGTATACTTCTTTTCAATATCCTGAGCTACTAGCTTAACTTTCTTTGTGGTCAACCTCTTCCCCTTATCTAAGGTAAGAATACTAGTGGTTGGTTACCTACCCAAATAGATTTGACTCCTTTATGCTTCTTGCCCCCTTTATCTTTTACAGGCCTTACTCAACAGTCTTTGCTTTATTGACCACAATAAAGTAGTTAGTCAATTCAATTAAGTTCACATGATGCTAGATCTTAGGCTCTAGCCCTATGACAAATCTGCTTACCTTGGCATCCTCACTCTCCTTTAGAAGATTTAGCATAAATCTTTTCAACCTGTTCAACTTTGCTTCATATTCCTCCACCATCATATGGCCTTAATATAAAGCATAGAACCCTTGCAACATCTGATGCTTAGTACTTTCAGGGAAAAACTATTATAGAAGGCTTGCTGGAATCTATTCTAGGTGATTACTCCATTTATGTGCCTCTTAGTGCTCATCTATTGGTTATTTGCTCTCCTGGTCAACAAGTAAGAAGCACACTTAACCTTTTTGTTTTTGGGGATGTCAAGAGCTGCAAAATTCTTCTCTACTTCTTCTACTCATAACTGAGCATCAAGCAGCCTCCTAGGCTTTGGCTTAAACTTATAAACTAAGTCTGCAAATTTGTTCAGACTTAAGACATTAGCATGTCTATCCCCATTGTCACCATTGCTATCCTATCTATGGGTCTCCTACCTCCAAAACTCAGCATTAGCTTATATTACTTGCATATCTTGACACATTTGCTGATGTTGTTGTGTATCCACCCCTAGAAGGGTATTCACAGCTTGCATCAGCTATGCAGCATCACCTTAAACCTGCTATCCTACTGGTGGTGGTGGTGGTAGGTCCTAAGGTATATTGTTTAAGGGAGGTTGGTTTAGAGATGGTTGTCCTCCATTAACTTCTTTATCACCAGTTCTAAAGGAACCAGCATTAGAGGCTCTTCTTCTAGGTGGCATTCTATAAAAGTAAACACATAAAAAGTGAGAAAGGAAATAAAACAAATTAAAAGGTAAAAAAACACTAGATAACAACAGTACTAACTAGATAAGTGGCTCCAACTATTTGCTACCCCACTCATCAATACTCACCATCCTAAGGAATTCATAACCTAGATCTAATAAGATTCATAATCTAAGCTTTGATACTACTTAAGCTGTAACGCCTTAAACTTAAAGAGTTATCAGTCTTCCATGTGTCCTACTAGAGGTGGATACATTAAGCTCAGATCCTATTAAACCACAATAAAACCAAATATAATTCCAACATCTCACATTAATTAAGGTTTCATCATATAAAGTAATGTCATTAATGAAAACATCTAAAAACTTAGTTAGTGTAAGCCAAGTGCCAACTCAAATCCAACTTAGAAACATCATATGAAAAGTCTCATGACGCAAAAGAACCATAATAAACATTCAAACTTCAAAAGTCTATGACTCTAGTTATCTCAAATTTCTATTCATCTAATAACCAGCTAAAAAAGTTAGCCCCACTATCGTCTTCCCTATAGTCCATGTAAATGTCATAACCAGTTAAGTCAAAAACCACTGGCTCATCACCTGTTCTTGAAAAGATAAAAAGGAATGAACGTAAGGCCTAACACATGAAACCACACCCACAAGCACATGACCAAACAACATATATATTCACATGCAAGATAATAATATATGCAATAGCCATAGCTTATTATCTTTTGATTAGCCAGTCAACCAACACAAGTTAGAACCATTTGCAACTAACCGTAAACCCAGAGTAAGTCATGACTCCATGATAGGTAGATACATAAATACATACATAGATACTTATATATATATATATTGATGTTGGCTACTCCCTAACACTCTGGGTACCATATCCATACCATTCATAAACTATCAGAATTCTTCATATGTGCAACTCTACTCGAGATAATAACACACATTAATCATCATGTTGCCGTCCTAATAACGCGGGTACTCCCAATCCGCTAGACCTAGCCAAGCATGAGTAATAAACAATTTAAAGCCAGACATTGTTAAGTTCATTTACAGTTTTGAAGCCTCTACTCACAAGCAACAACCAAGGTGATGACATACATGATACAACGCTCAGAACAACTAACACAACAAAACTAGAATCACCTAATCATATATAATAGACACTAACTCAATACTTGATTTTAGAAAGAAAACATACTTCTAAGGTTATCTAGCATCTTAAACTATAGAGAACTATTACTATTGTAGGTCTAGATACACCTTCCTACTTAGGCTTAGGTGTACTCGATATTAAGCCAAGGGTTTAGGTGGTTAGGAATGTCAAAATAGAGATAAAAACAAGGTTACAACATTCCTCTATTGATCATGCCCATAATAGAGAACGTAATAGGCTCGGGAGAAAAAGAATACACTGTCACTCCCTGTGTCACGCTCATGATAAGGGGCATAATGGCCATCACGGTCTCTGTCACGGTCGTGATCTATAAAAAATCGTGACTCTCAAGAAGAATACAGACTATGTCACGATTATGACCCCTATCCGTACCCCACTTCACTCCGAAACTCGGAAAAAAAAAAACTACAAAAGCATCCATTCCTTGATATTGAACTAGACAAAAACTATAAAATACACTTATCAAATATATACACTTTTATAAAACATATGACTTGCAGTCAAATGATTCTATCCTCTTCTTTTGCAAACAACAACCACCACAAACAACAAGTGATTAGGGTTTTCTCTTGATTTCCCCCCAAACGTGAACGCCTTAACACCGAAAGCGTAGCTTAGGGAAAGAAACCTCTCAAGACTACTAAAAGACAAGAAAAGTGAGCAACTTATCTTGATCTCTAGCCTCTTGATGGTCCTTTAATGGAGGTTCTCTCAAAGGAGTATTTTAGGGCTTGAGGATCGTGGGTGTAACTACTGAGAAGAAAAAGGCACTTAGATTAGGTATGGGCATGTACTAATATGTTTTTATTATGAAAGACTATTTTGCTCTCTCATAAAATAACATATGATATTTCCTTGCCCTTCTTCATAAATTATTTTAGTTTATATTACACCATAAGTCATTATAAAGCACTTATGTATCCTTCCATTTATAAAGAAAATAAAGAAAACCGATTAAATAAGTAATCCATAAGGCATTAACATTTAGGAATAAATTTAAATAAGGTACTAACCTTTTGAGTAGTTAAAGAAAGATACAATGTTTCACAAAGTTGGTCAAATAATGGATGAATGTTATATAAAGTGGTAGAAATGATGAATATTATTTTTCTTTTCTTTTTTTTTTCAATCTATTTGCCACCCACTTAAAACGTTGATAATTTTTAAAAATCATTTAAAACTATGGTCCCCTATTTGATCCATTTTATGAAACATTGGTTTATTTATAATAATCATTTGAAACGTTGACTTTATTTGTACTTACCTTAAACTATGGCACCTTCTATTTTAATTTTTACTTAACTATTTTCATGCGGCAATAACAATGGTTATTGATATAATTACAGAATGAAGAATAAATAACGCTTTTATCGAAGAAAATCCTCATGTAACTAAGAATGTTTCTTGATAGTGTCAATGATCCACACATATTAGTTGTTTAATCAATACTTTACTTTTAAAATTCAATAGCCCTTTTATGTTGAATTGGGCTCTCACAATAGACATCAGCACGGGCGGTTCCGAACCGTGAACCGCCCCGAACCGTCACCGGAGGTTCCTGAACCGGGAACCGCCCCGTGGGTGACGGTTGTGAACCGTTTAAGAACCCGCCAGTTCCGGCGGGTCCAAACGGTTCCTCATGGTGGAACCGGCGGTTCAACAGGGTCCGGAACCGCCATTCCGGACCCGGAACCGGCGGTTCCAACCAGCCAGAAAAAAAAAAAAAAAATAAAAGAAAACACAACCTACAACCAAACAGGAAAATGAAAAGAAAAAATGGGAGCGTGCGCGGGCTGGATTTGGAGGTGAGGGGTGCAGGGGAAGGGGGAAGGAGGAGTGCAGGGGGAGAAGGGGTAGGGGGCAGGGGGGGCAGGGGGTAGGGGGCCGGGGGGCAGGGGGGTAGGGGGTGTGTAAGGGGTAGGGGCCAGGGCAGAAAAAAAAAAAAAAAAAAAAAACAACGAAACGAAACAGAAGCTTTTATTTTGTTTTCTTTAAAAAAAAAAAAAATGGTTCCACGGGAACCGGAACCGGAACCGTCAGAACCGGCGGTTCCTTAGAACCGTGAACCGCCCCGGCTCTGACGGTTCCGGTTCCACGAAATGTGGAACCGTGAACCACCGGTTCCGTTCGGGTCCAGAACCGACCCAAACCGTGCCGATGTCTACAGAAGGCTGGATATAAACGTGTTTATTAGAGTGAAAGTTGGAGTTGTATCCATATACGAGAATGGAACAAAAGGACGGTTGAAATTGTTTGACCATGTTACAGACGTGATTTAGGGAGCTTGTTAAGCATTACAAGATGGGAATAACCAAGTTTATACAAAAAAATAAAAAAAAATGAAATATTAAAATCAGGGTAAAAGAGTGATTTTTTTTTTTTTTTTCCGGTGCCATCTTTTAAAACCTGACAATACAAACCAAAGTAACTTTCCATTCTTATTTTCGTTGGCAGTTCCTTTTACTACAACGAAAGAAAACTGCTTCCTTTAGCATAAGATTCAACAAAAGAAAACTTCTTCTGATTTTATGTTTTTTCAGATTGTTAGGGAATATTGATAAGTAAGAACACTCACATCTAACAAGATAGGAAATAGATCAAGATGTAAAGTTTCCTCCCAAAATATATGTATATATATATATGTTTGTGTAAACTTACAGCACTTAAAAAGCTATATAAATAAATATAGTTGTGTACAAGCAAATAACATTAAATGAAATTACTTTTGTTAAGAGAAGAGCAAGTAAAATTAGGGAGTTTTTGGCCAAAAAAAAAGATAAAATTAGTGATTAAGAATAAATAAAGGATCAAACATTCTCAATCCTTACTAGTGGTAAATTGAAAATTTAGTGACTTCAAAACTATATAAATAGGGCAATTAATTAGATTTCCATTAAGATGACCAAAGTACTACCAATATTGGTTAATGATAGCATCACCATTAATGGATTTAAAATGTCAAATCAGCCCACCGAAAAAAAAAAGTGTCAAATCAAAGTCTAAAGCATACCTAAAATTGAATAATAAGAAGATACATTCTCAAAAAGCAAAACAAAAGAAAAGGAAAATTTGCCATGAAAGTACTTGGATTAAGGAAAAAAATAATTATTTGAAAAAAAAAATTATAAAAATTATACATATCATGAAAAAAATACCTAAAAATAGATAAGTAGATATTATTCTTCAAGAGATAAGATTAGTATTTTACATTGATGTCGTCTCTTAAAGAGATGAGGTTGATAAGGACAGATTCAACCTTCTCTCTTTAATAGAAAATCAGTGCAAAATACAAAAACCTCGTCTCTTGAAGAGAGGAGAGGCCACTTATAACCTCGTCGCGCAAAAGACAAGATCCACTTACATATTCTTTGAATTATTTTTTTGTCAGTAGTATTTTTATAATTTTTTTAAAAAATCAATATTAATTTCCTTTTCCTAAAGTACTCAACAGAGATAACGTTATCATGCATAATGAGACTAAATATACCAAAGACATTAATGGCTACATTAATGTAATTATAAATTGTAAAACCATATAAACGCTTTCACTGTCTAAGGGAAAATCATGAAACTAACTCATTGAACTTTTCCTAGTGAGTAGTAAACATCCAATAGTAATAACAACGAATTAAATGATAGATCAAAGATAAATTTAACATTTGCAATATGCTAACCAAAAGCACTTAATGAGATTGGGTCTATTTGGCTAACTTTTTTTTATAGATATAGAATTTTTTTTAATTTTTTTCTAATAAATTGTTTATCAAAAAATAAATACAGATAAAAAAAAGTTGATAGTTCTCATGAAAAGATCAAATAGATCAAATATAAAAAAAAATATAAATATAAATTAGATATATTATATATTATTTTAATACAAATAAATACAAATAAAAAAATAGATCATCCAACACATAACTTTTTTGGTTCAGTTAATGCCATGTTTGATATATCGTGTTGTCCGCAATTTCCATATGCCAACTCGAGTCATGTCTGTCAAATTTTGCCATATTAGGTCTTGCCGGGTCAAGCCTTAGTGCCAAGTCATGATGCATTGCGTGATTTCTTATGGTGACCATCAATCTGGCTTACAAATGTATTTACATTAAGTTATATATATATATATATATATATATATATATATTAAAAAAAAGGAACAAAAACTATTTAAATCCTTCAACATACATGACGAAATAAATGGTGACTAATAAATTTAATGCAAAAATAAAAGAAATAATATTGATCTAGACATTGTAAACAAATAAAGACGCGAAATAAAGTTTTGAGACAAGAAAATTGAATTTCTTAATACTCTTCACTATAGCAACAATAATGAGAATGGCCATTATATTAATAATCAGAATGTTAAAATAGAGTAAAACAATTAAGATCATTTAAAAGCAACGAAACAAGTAAAATGTAAAGCAAGCCTTGTTAGAATATAAATCTACTTGGTTTAGAAAATGTAAAAGGAGAGAAATTTATCAACCATGAAAGCAAGCAATTATTTTTCAAATTTATGGCTGATTAGGATATGAAGTACTTTGTGAAAAGTTGAAAGTACATTTCACTTTTAACTTTATAATGGTTGTGAATGATTTAGAATATCATGTTCTATTTTTCTAGGATGAAACAATCTAAAATCAATAGTAAGAGATAAACGTTGGTTTATCTATGACCAATTTTTATGACTAGAAGATGGGAGCCAAATCATAAGCCACTAACACGCTATTTTGTTAAAAGGTTATCGATCAGTATACTAGGTATGTATATAGTAAAGATTTACTAGTGAGAACCAGATCAAATTCATAGGGAGCTTGTGATTAAGAACTAAATTATAATAATTTTACTCTAAGCAAGGTGATTCAAAATAAACTTTTCATATTTTAAAATTAATTGGACTACTTCTAAAAATTTATCCTAAAAATTATAACTAAGCTAACACTAAAAATTATACTAACACTAAATTACTCTTAAAAATTCCTTCAATAATGAAATGTGGGATTATGTAATGCTTCAACTAAGATTTCTATTGTAGTTATATTCGAGTTTGTTTATTTTTATTTTGATCAAACTCACAAGAAATTGCTTCTCTCTCGAATTGTGAAATTCTAATCATAACATGGATATACCTATCAAGTAATTCATTCATGATAAATAGATAAATAACACACTCCTCTCACAAGCCATGTTATTCTAATTAGATTTGTAGTTTAAACACGTGTCTGTGTCTTAAACCATAATTCTAATCACATTGAGAATGTCAATCCTACGATATGAGCCAAAATCACATGTGTCCACGTTGATTTTGAAATCGTTTGCTCAATTTCAATTGGGTTCTTGAATTCCTTTTAAGTATCTTGAACTCTGATTCACAAAAGATTCATAAACAAATTTATCTTATGAACATTGAAATAGAAATAACCAAAGTTTCAAATTAACAATTATAAAAGCCAATCGACTACTCAGGAAATTCATGAACTCATATGGCAAGTGCTACTTCCGTCGGTAGAGTTTGGACCCTACAAACATAGAAAACGGCTAGTGGTGCACCAAGGGATTATTGGGCACGGCTACTCCCATGCTTAAGTTAGTCATAAGTCATCCAAGATCACAAAGGAAATTCTAGAAGAGTATATGATCATTAAATTTAATTAATTTAGCTTGCCCATACTTTGTGGAGGGAGGGTTTATTATAATTGTGGCAATCGAAATGGGGCCTACCTCAACTTTTTTGGTCATGATAGACCTCAGGTTAGTAGCTAACCTAGTCTTGAGGTGAGGGAAACATTTCTAGGCTTGAGGCAAAGGCTGCTAAATATAGTGTGGCTAAACTAGAGATGTTTCCTATAGTCCGTGGCGAGACAAAAATCAAGTAGCGAGTCATGTGAGGTGAGCTAGAGTAATGAGATTTCCATGAGCCTCTCCTTGAGAGTCGTAACTTAAGGCCGACTTCGAGAGCAAGAGGTCGAGATTAAGGTCTGTGCTAATCTAGGCCTAGGGACCAAGTATTGAGGTCTTGGCTTAGATAAATCCATCATGGAGTGTTTGGGCCTTTTGGTCCATATGAGGATTATGGTGGGTCGATTATATAGCTTATTATTCACCGTCAACACCATCACATAATCCCATCAGCGAATTTAACACATATTGAAAAAAGTAACTTCATTAATAGTAATGATGATGCGTACACAATCCATTATAATTAATAAGGAAGGAATACACTTGAAAATAATTTTAGGTCCACTCATACAATGATGATTGGTAATGGATTGTGTTACGCGTGATGAAGATGAAGATGGAAGTGAGTCAATAGATCAAGTGGATTAGATGGAATGGAGTGTGTTCTATAATGGTGTGGAGATGATGATGAAGTATCTAAAATGAAATCCATATTGGATAAAAGATGGAGTGTAGAAGTTATATGAGATAGAGTGTGAAGAAAATGTAAGTGATTTGGAGTTGGAATGCAAAAGTATGGTGACATAGAGGTTCGTAGAGTTAGGTGAATTGTGATGTGAAAGGTATGAGAGGTGGCAATTGTAAAAGTGGGTATATTTTGTGGAGTGATCCCTAAAAATTATAAAAAGTATAAAAACCGAGGAAGTTTTTTTTTTGTAATTACAAAAATAGGCATTTAGTGAATGAGCCCTAAACTAGAGTATCAAAACAAAATATAATAAAATGGGTGAAACATGTGTCTATCAATTTTGTAGAAAAAAATACATAAATACAAATTATATAATCTCATATTGAATAGTCGTTTCATAAATTTATACATGAAATGCCCTTTGAAAAAGCGATTAAACCAAAGTCATACAGTGCCGAATCACATCTTTAAAAAGCGTTTTATATTTTTTTAAGATGAATTGCATTTTAAAAGGATGATTTACTTATTTTGAATATGAATCGCATTTTTAGCAAACGTCTTATGTTTATTAATAAATCACATCTTTAAAATAAGATTCACATGCAAATTCGTGAATCATTCGTTAAAGATGCGATTTTGCTTCAATATTTTAATAATTAAATTTATGTAATTAGTATTTTAGTAATTTTTATTTGAGGAGTTGATAATCATACAATTTCTACGTAAAAACCATAAGTGCTGCTAAGAATGGTCTTTCAACGTGCCATGGATCAAGTCTTCTTCCAGTTCAGCTCAGATAGGAAGGCAAGCTAGTCAGCTCTCTAATAAGCAGCAAGGATGCTCAGGCTGAAGTTTTCAATAGAAGTTGAAGTCATGGTTGAATCATGGTTATCAGGCTCGGCATGCTAGGTTTGTTGCCCTATTCATTTCGCCTAACAGCAGTAGGTTGATGACATCTGTTGCCTTGATCTCAAGTTGATACACATCAGGTTGGTGACTTTCAATTTTGCTCATTCTACACTAATGGACTATTACGGACAAATGGCCGCTCCAATAGCTAGGTAGGTACTACGATGTGCACTCTGTGCCTTCTATTCAAATCATAATCTGGTCTGATTTGTGCTTGAATGACAGCTCAGCTGCTGTTATGTTCGTTAGAGTTCAGGTCGATTGGCGAAGTGACAACTCAACAATAGCATCAACTCTTATCGATTCACTTAGTTGAAGTCTGGTCGGTAAATGACAGCTCAGTATGTATCTTGTGATAGCTCGAACATGAACTGAACTTGAATGCTCGATGGTTCTATTCGATTGACATTGGGAGCTTCAGTCAAGCTTCACTGAGCAGGTCGGTGTGCTGAAGGAGCTCAATCACTGCTGCTGCATGTGTCTGTGTGAAGGTAAGCGCTCCAAAGGATCTGACTAGGCGCTCGGGTCATCAAGTCACAGCTCGGTCTTTGCTTTTTGCTGCTTTCTATCAATGGAGCTCGGTTTGGATATGCTGTGATCGAGCAGCTCGGCACATCGGTGGGGGCTAAACTGTGGTGAGGCTTCTATTCGATGAAGGCCTGTTGCTCGGATTTGATATGGCAAGCTCAACTTGATGGATGGTCTTACAGAACGGGTGAGAAGTGAACTTCAGCTCGCAGCTCGACACTTCCATTTGCACTTAGCTCGGTGTATCAGTTTGAGCGCTCAACGAGTAGACTGGGAGCACTATAATTTTTGTTCAGTAAGAGCTAGCAGCTTGGCAGACCAATGAACTTGGATAAACTCTTCACTTCTGCTTGGTCGATGGATTTTGCATTTGAAAGTAGGCACTTAGTTGGATGTATGCTGTCTTGAGCTGCTTGGAAGCTTCTATTCAGATAGGGGCTTGAAAATAGCTAGTTGTTGTTTAATTCTGCGTTCAAAAGAATTGGAAACATTACTTATTAATTCAAATCATCATCTAGCTCCGATCAAGCTGTTAAGAAAATATGATTTTGGTGGGTCACATTGTAGTTTGTCTTCACCAAATGATGGCTCGGCATAGCAGAATAGCAGATTGAGTTCAATCAAATGTTGTTCTGATTTCAACTCAAATCCACATGATGTACCGTCACATGAAAACATTGTGCTCGGGGCTATGGCTGCCATCTCCTATGTGTGCTATAAGTTTTCAACAGTCCACCAGCAGCTGTGATTGAATCAAACAACAACAATTAGACTCCATTTGGGTATTGTCAGTTCTTGGTTCTAATCTGCTAATTGACTCCATTCGTGTCTGCCATAACATGGGATTTTTCAGCTGCTGCTCCGTTGACACGCTTCAATTCTTGATGCAAAATTGATGCGCAACTTTGAATGTCAACAAATAAAGTGTAAAGACTCAGTCCTCAATATGCATAATATCAATATGAGCATCTTTAAATTTACTAACTCATCCAAACCTTGTTTTGACGCATTTTTCAACTTAATAACATACAATTATCGAATTATTACAGAATTTCACACTACAAATGTCAATTTATGCATGAAAGTGTACAGTGTGTATAAGATAAATGTGCAATTTTACACATTTATCATACCAATAGCAAATTTCACATTAGTGACATATGTTTCAGTAACCTTAATCCATACAAGTATTATTGAAAATCATAAATATAGTATATATTTGAGGGTATTAAGTCTTTGTTGTCATAACTTTGGTTACATCAGACACACCAATAACTTAACTGCAACAAAAGAGTTAATTAGTAAATGTAGAGATGATTCCACACCACAAGAAATTAGTAATGAAAAATAAATTGGAGCATTGAATGATAAAGGTTACAAGATGTCACATAGCCAAATAGAGCACACATAAGTACTTCAAGAGTCATTTCTCGTAGACGGCAACAAATGTCATTAGTTCAATACTGTAGAGGGCTTATTGGATACTGAGCTTGATTGTGGCCCTATCAACTAAGCCTACAAAACAAATGCATGTCAAGGGGTTATCTAGTACAACTATTCTCATAGTCAACTAAAGGAGAATTAAAGAATGTATAGATTGCTGGTGTGACATACTTGCCTTTTCAAATTTATAGGAGAGATATTAATAGGAGAAGAACTTTGGCAGTTATGCATGTTGTAAGATCATGGAGTAGTGAGGAGTTGGAAGCAGTTATTATGCATGTGGGAGTTAAGTTGCTAATCCACGTCTAACTATTACCTTTAGTGAAGCCACAGGAGTTATGCGGAGCGTGTCAAGTGATTTGATTCAAAGTCCATCTAATGCGTAGCTCAAGAGGCTAACCTACTAAGTGAAGGAAAAATTGTAGCTATTGGGAGCCTAGGATGAGATGGGATAGGTTGTCTTATGTCAAATGGGCCAAACTAAGTGTGCAATGGATCGGATTGGGCTTAAGGAGCCCAAGTCCCATAAATGACCATCAGCAAACACTATAGAGCTTTGAGACAAGTTGAGGAAATTCTTACGAACCTATAGGATTTAAGGTTCATGGATCATAGCTATGGATCATAGTTATAACCTGATGGGAAATCCTACCCACCGAACTATAATAAATTTAAAATAAATAACTAAATAAACGTTCAATTCAAACACAAAAGAAAAGTACGTGGTTTAAAAAAGTAATTTAACTTTTGTTGGTAATCTTAATTCCACTCTTTAAGAAAAAAACTAGCTTCCACTTTATAGCTTGATTTTATATAATTTAATTCATTATTGTAACAAGTAAAGATAAAATAAAAGGAAAAAATGAGAGGAAAAAAACCAAAATTAAGAGGATAGAAATGGAGAATATTATTATAGTTTTTCCCATGTCAATCTTTTATTTTTGTTTTTCTTATATAACAATTAAAGATAAAGACAAGAGAAAAACACATAGCATTTGTTAGTATCCAACTTTATTCGGCCCAGCCCACAATCTACAATGTCTCTACTTTACTTTTTCGAATCTAGAATCGTCTCTCTGTTCTATCAGTATCTCTACAAGCTAAGTTCTTTCTTCTTTTTAGTCATGTTTTCTCTCTAAAATTCAGGTTTCTTAATCTAACTTGTTTCTTGATGATTTAACAGGTATCAGAGCTTATTCGAGTTGCTCAAGCTCCTATTTTACTCACAAATGAGATACTAAAGTAGGTAAACTGGGATAATCCCTATTCCTTTCATTTCGTCTATTTATAGATAGATTTACAATTAATGTTTGTTAGAAATATGCTATCTTAGGATCTATTTGGATGGTCCGTTTTTATCTGTATCTATATCTTTTTTAAAATGATATGTATAAATATATCTAATTTGCATTTATATTCTTATCTATATTTGATCATTTAACGAGAATTGCCAAATTTTTTTTATCTGTATCTAATTCTTTATAAATAATTTGTTAGAAAAAAGTTTTAAAAAAGTGTATGTATCTGTAATCTACCAACAAATAAACAGACCCTTCGTTACAGATCTGTTAGAGACAAAACTCTAACTATATATTTCTATTACAAACTACCAACTATTGTAAGTAAATTCCTATTGTATATCATAGATCTGTAATCATATTTATGTAACATAGTATGAGAACCAGACTGGACTCTTTTTATGTCATTTTATATTAATGTCGGTTATAAAAATAGGCTTCCCCTTTTGAAAGAACACCTTGTCCTCAAGGTGAAAATTGGGGTATTATTGATGAAACCCTAAAAGATCTTCCCATAATGTATCTACCATAAGCAAACCTTGCCATTGAATTAATACTTGAGACACCGATCTTTGTTGTAGCCATATACGTCGTGTATCCAAAATAACTAGAGATTGGATCACTAGATGACCACTGAATGCTTACTTAGGCAACTCTAGTGAAGTCATAGGTTGACCAACAGCCTTTTTAAGAACTGAAATATGGAAAACATTATGAATTTTTTCTCTTTTCGATAGTTCCAGTTCATAAGCAGCTCCTCCAATTCATCTAAGTATTTAAAATGGGCCATAGAATCCCTTTGAAAGTTTTGAATATTTACCCCTATGTACTAAAATTTGTTTGTAAGGCTATAATTTTACAAACACTAAATCATTGGGGTTAAAGTAACTATTAGTTCTATGTTGGTTAGCAGCCTTCTTCATTCTTGTCTAAGCTTTCTCGAGGTTAGTCCTTAGTTTAGCTAATAATTCATCCCTAGCTGATAAATCTGAGTTTACCGCCTCAATGTTACTTTTTCCTTTTTAGAATAAAGGAATAAGTGAGGGAGGTCGTCCATATAATAACTCAAGTGGAGTTAATTGACTTCCTTCATGTACTAACATATTATAGGAAAACTCAGCTCATGGTAACTTTAAAGCCCATTCATGTAGTGTATCCATCACAAAACATCTCAAATACTGCTATATGATTCTATTCATGACCTCAATTTGGCCATTTATTTGTGGATGATAGGCTAAATGATAGGTTAATTTTATTCCATTCAATTGAAATAACTCCTCCAAGAGTTGCTCAAAAACATAAGATCACGATCCAAAACAATAATTTTAGGAAATCCATGTAAACGATTAACCATTTGAACAAACATATTAGCAAATTTATATGCTCCAAAATGTGTATCTAATGCCCCAAGATGACAATATGTTGGCAATCTATCCACTACTACTAGTCTCATTGTTTTACCATGAGAATTTAGTAAACAAGTAATGAAACCCGTAGATAAATCCTCTGAAATTTGATTTACTTAGAAAATAATCCTAGAAGTCTAACACCAAAATCGAAACCTCGAAAATCGACCCAAGTTAAAACCAAATTCTAAATAAGGACAGACACGAGAATTCTTAATCTTGAGAAAAAAGAGAACTCTCAAAACAAAATAGAAAATCCAACTATCGATTAATTTGACATATGTACACCAATCAAATCATCTATCCGATTCCTAACACGCAAATCAAGACGATATATCCAAATAACACTCGACAACGAAATACTATGATCTTAAATCCTTCGGTGAATTTTAGAATCAAAAGTTTCAATTTTCACCAAAGTCAAACTGAGTCAACCCTTAACTTTGACTTGATTAAACGATCTCAAGAACAGAAAAATATTAATTAATCACAAATGAAATGAAATAAACCATAGACATCGAACTAAAAAATATAATATGGGCAAAACTACAAAATTTTATGATCCTACGAATAACTCAACAAAACCAGAACCCGAAAAGCCAACAAAGCTTACAAGAAACCCTAGTGTTTAAGATCCGGCAATTCTACGCTTTTAAACCCTAAATAACGAAATGAAAATTATTGTTGATAATAGTTCGTAATAATATAGGAAAGCTTAAAAATATCATATTCACAAAATTCTAATGTCATTCGGATCCAAACGGGATCAGTTTTTAAAAACCGTGCCTTGGTACACCAGATGGCAAAAATATTTTGTTAATACCAACAGACTCGTAAAAATATAAGGAATCCAAAAATATCCGTTTTAGAATTTTTCAGTAGCTAAAAAATTATAGATCGCATTTATACGCGTATTTTTATTACTAACGGTATTTTATATATCTAGTTTACTATTTATAGTAATTTTCTAGTATTCATTACTATTCATCTATCTCTACTTTTTCTACTATCTATTCTTACACCAACATACCTATTTCTTACAATTTTCTTTTCCCATAAAAATTCTACACCACATATTACTAAACTTCTCTTACACTTTTCTTCAAATATTAATTTTTAATCTCCTCTCTCTCTCCTCCCATTGTTGCCGTCCACTTCTCTCTCTCTTCACTCTCCAATTATTTTCTTTTTCAATTTATTTTATTACATCTAATTTTCACTCCAAAATTTTATAAATACACCATTCCTCCTTCATTCTTTCACACAACTCATTCTACTATCAAAACTCTCTCAAATTCACTACACAACACTCTCTACAAAATTTTCCTCTACCAAAACTCTCTTTCACCAAATACTCACAAGATTTCTCTCTCTACACAATCCTACTACCATTGCTCAATAACCACATAACCATATATTCACTACCATCTTCATACCACATAAACACATTAGGTAAACTTTTTCCAATCATTTATTTATCCATGTCATGTAACTTAACATGACTATGGTGTTGTTTTGAAACTCATATGGGTAGTAAAAGCAACAACATGTTCATATTTTGTTCTTGTACATGAAATTCAACTTTTATTATGTTGTTATTATGTTCATATATATGTTGATTTTATTGTTGTTATTATGCTAATTTCTTATTCATATCTAACTAAATATATTTATATATAATCTTTAGAGCATATAGGCTCACTTGTTATTTATTTAATTTCATGCTTTGCAGTTTATTTATTTTATGCTCTTTTAAGACTAGTCTTTCTGGTCTTAGACTTGTCCATATCAAGTCAAAACAACCTTTTTTTTATTTTCTTTATTCTTTTTGGGACTAGTCTATTCTCAGTCTCGGGATGTATTGATGAAGTTAAGGCTCCCAATACTTGATCGAGATACCTTGATGAAGCTAAGGTTCCCAATACTTGATATTTTTATTATCTTTCTTATTATTATTTGTTTCTAATATTTTCTCATATTCTTATTTTACATGCTCGTAATACTTGCATCTACATAATGATATTGTCTCAACTAAATTTGAAAGTAGAATTTTATTTAAAACTAAATTTTCTATTATGTGACTTGTCATTAAATAATGAAGTTTATCAACAACATAGAAATAAAGTGATACAAGTTTTCTCAAAATTTTCTCAAATAACAAAGATAGCTTTATCAAGAAAACATAAGAAATAAATGATTTTTTTTTATAATATGGTAACCTAAGTTTTAGTAAAATAATTTGTTAATTTTCAAAGTTTTCACAAAAAGCTTAAAATTAAAGTCTTTTCAACTCCATAACAAAACCAAGAAGTAAACTAATTTTCAAAGTTAAGATAAGATCAATCTATAAAGTTATAAACCCCCTTAGAAAAATAATGATTTTCAAGTTTCTAACAAAGGAACTTATCTTCAAAGAATATAAATATGATAAGATCAAAAACAAAAGATTTTATCAATAAATAGGATTCTTTTCAAATAAAATTTATAGATGAAATAAAAGACCAAGTTTTAGAAAACAAGAACTTATATTTTAAACAAGAAATATAAAAAGAAAAGACTCATTTTCTAAAACTATTCTACATGCAAATTTATAAATAGGTTATTAACAACTTAATAGATTTTTGATAACTTTGATTTTTTATCACTAGAAGTAGAAATTACGAAAGACTAAAATTAAAGGAAAATTTTCTTGTTTTGGAAAAAGGAATGAGAAAAATAAAATAAAAATATACTCATTTATAATAACCTAGAAAAATATAAAGTTTCTTCAAAATACTTGAAAAGGAAAGCCGTCAAGTTAAGTTTTAACACTTCAAAATGAATTATTTTATGAAATAAATTGTTGAGACACTACCATTAGAATTTTTGCATATAAAGTGAGTTTATCTATATAACAAAGGGATTTATCAATCATATATAAATATATATATATTTTTTATTAAAGGATTTTTGAATGAAGGTAAGTTGAAAAATTGTTTCGCAAAATCTAGAAATATCTGTTATAAGTCTGTATCCTACGGTTTCGAACCTAAACGACCTTATATGATAAAAATAACCTTTGAAACGGATAGATCTTTTCAAATAGGTAGAAAACGGTATATTACATGCGAAATTCCAAGTTAAAATGAGCAAGTTATGGCCATTTTAAATTGGAATTTCATTCTTTACGATTTTGACGAACATAGTGAAATAGAATTAGAAAGTTTAAGTAGAATTTCTACGAAATACTCATCTCGGGTATTTCTTTTGTCTAGGTGACGAAGAATACGAGATTACCCTTCCTAAGGATTGGTACGACTAAGAAGATTGCGAAATGGACGAGTGAGTTATTCCTCTTAATTTCGTTACCTTGCTTGTGCTTATAAAGTAGTAGCATTAGTATTCTAAGAAAAGATAAAAATGGATATGTATGGGGAATTCGGGGATATGTACATATGTAATTCTATGCTTATGAGTGAAATGAGAATTAAGAATATCGCAACTTCAAATTGCCTGTTTAAGTGTTTTGTTTACTTACTTATATGATTGCTTATTACTTGCCAAATTGATTGATCGCCCCCTAATAAACCTTAATAAAGTTTGGCTTAAGAAAAAAATAAAACACTCAGGCATAGCATTCATTGAGTCACATCTCTTTCGGAAGGCTGCGACTCCCATGCGTAGAGTTGGATTGGTTGTTATCGTGGTGAGTCACGGGCCATGTTCCTTCCTAGAGATTCCAAATCGCTTAGGGAATGTGACTCTAAGTTTGGAGCCTAACCAACCGAACGCTTTGAGTGGGGACCTGGGGACTAGCAGTAGACGGTCGCAGATCTTCATCACCAATTCCCTAACTTTCGATACGGAGGGATAAATCCGTTCTATATATGGTTTCCGGATAACTATATATATTTGTATAATCACGTGATTGTTGCATTATATGCATAGCATATGTGTGAAAATTTAAATGAATTTGTTTGAAACCATGGTGCGAATGAAAAGGAATACCTCACTAAGCTAGTTGTAAGCTTATACCCCCATAGATTTTGTTGAAATAGGTATACTTATATCTTAAATCGAAGATCATGACATTAAGGAAGTCATGGAAGGATGATAAACTTTTATGAAGGCAATGGGAACATAAGATGAAGTTATTTTGTAAGGTTCCTTATTTGTAATGTATGCTATGCTAATGTTTTGGAAATTTTTAAGGAGTGTATTTATTTTGACTTGAAGACAATAGAGGGATATGCCCCTAAGAATTGTAATTTACCATGTTTGTGTTTTATGATAAGTATTCTCCTTTCCTTGGTACTTAATTATTGTCAATATAAATTGCGCTACTCCGATGCGTTCCTTTGGTTATGATGTACGCCTTGTACATGATATGGAAGCTTTCGCGTGACCGAGGTAGTCATTCCTAGGCTTTAGTATTATGTACAAGGGACTGTCACGTTTAGGTTACCCCTTGGGGCGTGACATATAGGCTCCAGCAATCCTAAAGGGGCTTTTGTAGAATATTTGACTTGCTAGCATATAAAACACCTTAAAACATATTCAGCCACTATCTTCCTCATTCCTTCCCAAAAAAATTAGGATAATAGATAGTGTAAAGTCTTAGTAACAATAAAATGTCCACTCATAGGAGAGTCATGAGTAAGAAGGGAATAATCTGAGATGTAGGAACTAAAAAAATTCTATTCCCATGATATAGAACTCCATTGATATATTGTAATGACCATTTCAATTGAATACCCAACTGCAATAGTTGAATAATACTTTGAATTCTAGAACTGAATGATATTCCTCCTTAAGCTTGATCATAAGATCAGCACAAGAGGAAGTGATAGCCAACATTTGTCCATCGAACTATCTTGATAAGGCATCTGCTACTTTATTATCCATAAAGCTTTGTACACAATGCTATAATCTTATCCCAAAAGTTTCACTAAATAGTTTTGTTGGTCTAGCGTTTGAATCACCTAAGTCAGCAACTCCTTAAGGCTTTTATGGTCAGTACGAATAATAAATGACCCCTCCATAAGTATTATCTCCATTTGCGTATTACTTCCACCAATGCATGAAGTTCCTGAATATATGCTGAAGCTTTCATCAAGTGTGTTGGAAAATTCTTGCTAAAAAAAGCTATTAGCTTCTCCTCTTGTAATAATACTACTCCCATGCCAATTCCATATGCATCTGTTTCTATAACAAATTGCTTATTAAAGTCTAGTAGTTGTAGTAATGGAGCCGAACAAAGTGCCTGCTTTAAAGAAACAAAAGCGTTAGTAGCTAAATCAGTCCAATGAAAACTGTCTTGCTTGAGTAAGTCAGTCAAAGGAGAAGTTGTAGAAGCAAATATTCTAATGAATCTTCTATAATATCCCACCAATCCCAAAATTTCTCTAAGCTTTTTTATGATATTGATTGAGGCCAATTTCTCATTACTTCAATCTTTGTTGTATCAAGTCCCACAAAACTCTTAGAAACAATATGACCTATATACTCAATGGTGTTTGCACCAAAAGCACATTTGGATTTCTTAACACAAAAAGTACTTTCAACAAGAATCATAAATACTTTAGATAAATGTGCAACATGATCATGTAATAATGTACTATATACAAATTTTTGCAAATGTCGCTTGAAAATATGATGCATGATCGACTGAAAAGTCATTAGGCATTACTTAGTCCGAAAGGCATAACTAAGAATTCACAGTAGCTTTCGTAAGTCCTAAAAGCATTTTTATGAACATCTTTCTCTACCATCCTTATCTGATGGTATCCCACTCTAGGATCTAACTTAGAAAATATTGTTGCATGTCTTAATTCATCCAACAATTCATCAATGATAGGAATGGGAAATTCATCTTTTATAGT
Source organism: Combretum micranthum (assembly GCA_024138025.1). NCBI lineage: Eukaryota > Viridiplantae > Streptophyta > Magnoliopsida > Myrtales > Combretaceae > Combretum > Combretum micranthum. Next base: position 33,581 of record JAMXBD010001811.1, on the reverse strand, counting down.
AATTTGATTTAAGGCTCTATAATCAATGCAAACCTTCATGATTCGCCTTTTTTCTTCACTAAGAGAACTGATAAAGAAAATGGACTCTTATTGTCCTGTATTATCCCCTATTCTTACATTTCTTTAATATGCCTCTTAATTTCCCCTTTTTGAAAATGTGGTATCTGTATGGTTTAACATGAACCGGGGAAACACCATATTTTAAATGCATATTGTGATGCAAAAACCAAGATGGTGGCAATGATGAAGATGTTTAAAAAAGAACAAAGAATCTGCCCTATATTGAGTCAATCTCTCAATTAATGGCGGTAACTATCGATTCTTCTACATGCACTTGAGCCACTAAATGAAACAATGAGGCTACAATATCTACCTTAATCAATATGCGCAACTGATGGTAAGTAATATGTTTCACACTATTTTGATTAACAATTAAAGTGTACCTAATGTTCTGTCGATAAAATGACATGCACAACTTAGTGTAATCAATAGTAATGGGTCCTAATTCCTTTAAACACTGCATCCCCAACACTACATCTGCTCCTTGTATTAGTAATACATAAAATGTGACATGAAATGTGCAATCTTGTATTTCAATAGCCACATTACTACATTATCCTGCGCATTTTAATTTTTGACCATCCTCAATCATAACATGAAATGCAGCAGTTTGAGTAATAAGCAAACTTAAATAATTTGTAATTCTACTTAGTATAAAATTGTGTGTATCACTTGATTCCACTGAAAAATTCAAAGTAGAATTTGCAAACTCAAATAACTTCTGTCTGAGTTGTTGTTTTTCTTTTGCTGATAAACGTCTAATAGGTATGGATTTATGTCCTCCTTATACTTCTGCTCCTTTTTAGACTAAATTAACCAGGGTAGAAAATGAAGTCTTTAAAAAAGATCGTTGTTTCTCATTATTACTCAATGTATTGACCATTTTACTTGTAAAAGAATTTTGATTAATATATTTAGATTCATGTAACTTTCCTAAAGCTATTGCTGGCATTAAAGAATTAGGCTTAGCTATCTGTGATTCATTTCTAATATGTAGCTTCAATGTTGATATGAAATAGTTAACCAACAATGGCTCTGAAAGCCCTTTTACTTGATTCAATAATGATTCGAATGCAGTTTGATATTGGCTCCCGGTTCCTTTTAGATTTCAGCTTGAATAATGCCCTATGAGGATCGTTATATTCAGATGGTTCGAAACATGTTTCTAATGCCTTCAAAAAGGCATTCCAAGTCATCAAATTATTGTTGATGTGCATCTATTGAAAACATTTGGATGCGTCACCCTCCATTGCAAGTGATGATATTGTGAGTCTATCAATTTTTACTAATGGTAAAAATTAAAGATCTATTGAGCAGTGAAAATCCCTTTTTTAACTCTTCTCCAAAAACTTATGTAGTTCAAGTTTAATGTTTCTTATCAAAGAATCATTCTTAACGTCGAATGATGATCATCTTGCTCAAAAAGTTGCTTTTCATGTTGAATTTAGGTCTGACCATACTCTATCTCCAATGGTTCCATCCCCTTGGACAATTTTTGAAGTATACTTTGAGATTATTTTTCAAATTGATGTTGCTGTTGTTGAATTGCCAAAAAAATACTTTTAACAGACTTCATATTCGATGCCATATCTACTGTTGGAGATGATCTTGTTGATGGTGCCATTCAAGAAGACAAGAGCACCAAATTATTAGTATTTAACTCTATTTGGCCTAGCCCATAATCTACAATGTGTCTACTTTACTTTTTCAAATCTAGAATCATCTCTCTATTCTCTCAGTATCTCTACAAGCTAAGTTCTTTCTTCTTTTTACTCTCGTGTTTTCTCTTTGAAATTAAGATTTCCTAATCTAACTTGTTTATTGATGATTTAACATGTGTTAGAGCTTATTCGAGTTGCTCAACCTCCTATTTTGCTCACGAATGATACACCAAAGTGGACAAATTGGGATAATCCCTATTCCTTTCATTTCATCTACTTATAGACAAATTTACAACTAATGTTTGTTACAAATTTGCTATCGTAGTTACAGATGTGTTAGAGATATAACTTTAACTATCTATTTTTGTTACAAACTACCAACTATTGTGACTAAATTCCTGTTGTATATCATAGATTTGTTAATTTATTTATGTAACATAGTTTGAGAACCACATTACACTTTTTTTTGTCGTTTTATGTTGATGTTGGTTCTAATAGCATTATTCATTACGCATTTTCTAACATATTCACGTTTAGTTTTACTCCCTCTATTAAGTTGTTAATAATGACACAATAAGGAATCTATCACCTATCGTCATTGTAATCATCATTATCAATGTTTACGTTATTATTTATTTATTTATTTATTAAAGTTTCCTTAATATCTTTTAAGACTTTCTTCAATATCGAGTCAAATGGGGCAAGGAAAAATTCGCCCAATACACTATAGGTAGGTTTGGGTATGGCAACAAAAATCCTATAAGATTTAGAGTTTAGTTTGAAAGACCTTATAAAAAAGTGGAGTAAATATATGTATTATATCACTCAATTTTAAACACACACCCACACCTCCCCCCCCTCTTTTCTCCCAAAACACCCACACCCACACACAAGATTACATCGTTAATTAAGATTGAATCAAATCTTTCATATAGGAAAAATTATAAACCTAATCGTATGTTTAGGTTTTATTTAAGAAAAATAATGCGAATTACATGCAATATAACAATCCTAAAAGGACCACACCTAAATGCTATTATGTTATGCGGCCCAATATGGCCACACTTCATCCATATGGACCTTTTAGGCTCCACCTCTAAGTGAGATGTAATGACCCTCTTGGTTGTGGATGCAAGGTTGTGCCACCAACAGCAAATTTTACATTTTAAAGGTGGAAAAAAATATATATCTTTAAAATTGATCAAAAGAAAACTAATTGAGTCGATAAAATAGAATGCCTTACAGCTTAATCCAAGGCCAATAAAGGGCTAAGGCAAAGTGTTGAACACATGCACAGTTTATCAAATACTATAGCAACCCTTTTAAGCTACGCACAATGCTTGCTAGCTTCGGCCTCTAACAGTTATTAAAGTAGTGCTACAAAAAGAAATATCTGTAAACATTTAACAAAGGTTAGCTCTACTGAATTGTTGTTGGTCCATTACATGCCATCAACCGACATGCTAATTGCTATTGGTAGCTTTGAAAGTGAGGTTATCCATTTTTTTTAATTGGAAAAAATATATATACATATACATACATATATATTCAGTAAATTCTGGCAAACACCAATAGGATCCAAAAGGCATGACATTGAAATGTTAGATACCAAATTTGAGAACTTGTTACCTAATTTTCATTTTGGTTTAATGTCACTAATGGCACATGAACTTTGATAAATTATATAATTAGGTACCTAAACTTTGAAGATTATCAATTTAGTACCTAAACTTTGATATTGATTCATTTAGTACCTCAAATAAATTTTCACACACACAAACAATACATCTGTCAAATTCTTTCAGGTACTAAATTGATTTAAAAATTCTTTGGGTATTAGTTTAATTAATTTCAAAATTCAGGTTACTAGCTGCATATTTTCCCAATGTTCAAGTATCATTTATGGTATTATCCCTTTCTATTAACTAGCGTATATTGCACCCGTGTTGTATGTGTGAAAATAAAAAGAAAAAAGAAAAAAGAAGGAGAATGAACGATTTTTATGAAAGAAAACTAAAAGCGAGAAAAGAGAGAGAAATAGAAGAGTGAAGTATATAAAAAAATAACTTCCAATAAAAAATTAAAAGGGAGAAGAGAGATAATGAAGAAGAGAAGAAAGAGAGGAAGGGGGGAAGTAAAGAGAGAGAAAAAAAAGAGTAACTGTGATTCCTTATTATGAGTATTTTTTTTGTTACATGGATAGATACGACAATTTAGGTTAGAGGTGTATATGGTACGGTTCGGTATCGTTCACCCCTCGAACAGAACCTAAACTAACCACACGGTTTGGTCCGTAAGGTTTTCAAATCGAAATAAAAAACGGTTCGGTATGGTTCATTAGTAATTCGAACCATTTCCATGAATCAATTAAAAACAATAACAAACAACCTTTTAACATTTAGCAAACAAATTCTTATGGTATTTTAAAATGTGATTCAGTTATTATTATGCATTATCGCACCACCATCAGAATCATTTTAAACACTGAAGATATCTTCCTTTAATATGGCATGTATTTATAGATTTATCTATAGGCATTTATGACAATTGGACATTTTGTAAGGGATATATTACATATGTCCTTGCCCTCATGGAGAGTAGTGTCTTAACAATATCATTATCAGGTATTTGAAAAAAATTGTATGTCTATTATGTCGTTGTATCACTACGTGCCTATATTAGCAAGAATAAAAAGATGAGTACTTCCATCTTTTAACAAAGAGACTAGTATGAAATATTTTCAATTTTTTAAATGTAAAAAAGAAGTTTGGTAGAAGTGGAAGCACTATCACTATGGAAGATTATTCAAAAGTTGAAGAAATCAACACTATGAGGGGGTAGACCATCAATATATATTAACTGTTAAATATTAGAAAGTCTGAGTTTCAAACGATAGAAAGTATTAGCCAAAAAAAAAAAGCCCACTAAAGAGTAAAGAGGTAATAGATATTTGATATAAAAGTATACATTTATACAACTACAATATGTTTTTCTTTTTTGAAAAAAAAAATATGAAAAATAGTTCGGTTCAAGGGTCCAATCCAAACCATGAACAATTTACCTTTCTCGAACCAAACCATTTCAAAAAACAAATAAAATTTTGGTATGATTTGATTTAGTACAATTCATAGTTTGATTGATTTTTTTGCATATTCCTACTTTAGGTTTTTATTTAATTCTTCCGCATGTATCATACAGGGGATAACAAAAGAGCTCCTGAGGCTCGCTGATATAGGGATGGATATCGCCATCAGTGGTGTGCCTTTTTATGTGACAAAGAAGATAAAGACTCGTTAGTATAGACATCATCATGGGTCGGTTCCGAACCGGGAACCGACCTGACCCGTCACCGGCGGTTCTTGAACCGGGAACCGGTCCGGCAATGACGGGTCTGAACCGGTAAAGGACCCGTCGGTTCTGACGGGTCCTTACGGTTCCATCCCTAAAAACCGTATGACCCGGCGGTTTTGGAACCGTCGATTCAAGAACCGGCAGAACCGGCGGTTCTACACCATAGAAATTATAAAAAAAAGTAAGAAAAAAAGAAAAGAAAATTATAAAAAATTGTAATTATAAAATAAATATTTAAAACTATTTTTGCATAAATAATAAAAAATTTATTTCCTATTCACAATATTTAATGTGTTATTATTAACAACATAAGTAATAATTACATTTGAAATCATATATTGTTAAATTTATGTAGACTTCTAATCAAAGTAGACTTTCTTTCTTAACAATGTGTGATTCATATTTTGTTATTGAGAATTATTTATATCTTTGAATATTTTATAGTGTCACATTGCTAATATAACAACTAAAAAAGTGCAAGTGATTGTTATAAGTAAATACATAATTATAAAATTTCTTTTAACTAATACCATGAACAATTATTGTTAGGCTCAATGTTATTTCAAGTTAAAAATTTATTTATATTTTTTCTTAGTTAAATTAAGTAAATTTTTTAATTGATTTTTTATTTTTTTTCATGGTTCGCGGTTCCTCTAGAACCGGAACCGAACCGTAAGAACCGGGAACCGGACCGGCTCCCACGGGTCCGGTTCCGGTTCCACCACTTTTGGAACCGGGAACCGGCGGTTCGGGTCCGGTTCCAGACCCGAACCGGACCGTGACGATGTCTATCTCACAATTCAATTGCCCTTGTATTAACTCTTTTACAAAAAGGCATAAGCATACTGTTAATTCCCTTCAACTTGTCGCAACTAAGATTGTTTTGATCTTGCAAGTGAAGAACACTGTGTTAGCTGTGTGTGCTTATAGATCATGGTGACCATGTTAGTTACACCAATTATCTTTCAAGAATTTGTTAGGTGACAATATCTATAGTGTTAGATTTATTTCATGAAGATAGTTTACAAGGGATACTAGTTAACGATGTTAGCTACACTTGGAGTCACTTTTAAGAATGACCATCAAGGGATGCTAAGCAGTGATTTTAGTGGAACATAGACTTATTCAAGTGTAGTAACTATGGGATCTTGGGATTTCAGACATGCTTGTTCACTTTTATTATGTAACATCCCATGCAAAAGTACCAAGGAAAGTGTTGATCTTGATCATGTTGCATCCAATGCAAAGGCATCGATGATGAATTATCATGTTAGGGTTTTTGTCATGTGGCAAAGCAATAATAATGGCTTCCATGTACAAAGGCTATAGATTATGTACTTCCAGTAGGATAGTCTCATCTTACTCATACAAGGGAGTTCGCATAAGACTAACTATACGTTTATCTTTTATCTTGACAAACATCGTAAAACCCTTAGCTTAAGCTCTCCTTTACTTGCTAGATACTATATAGACTTCATTCATCATCGAATCAAGTGCTTTAGTTTAACGTCATCATTGAGTCCCTTGATAGAGCGATTGAGATGACCAAACTTTGTCCATTTATGCAATCAATAACTTAAAATTTAAAAATGTTAATTTACTACCTGCAAAAAAATTTGTTGTGTCATTTTTTGTCCAAGGAATATGGTTAATTGTAAAAATGGGTAACAAGTAATTAATTGCAGTTACTCGAATCAGAATAATTCATTCAAGAATTTAAAATTTGATTTGAGTCCCATTTTTTTTAAATGCTATTTTTTCTAAATTTTAATTGTATTTATACCAAAGTTTATAATTTTGTGAAAATCAAACATATGTCAAAAATACTCTAAATAAATATAATTAAGTGTTTGATAGTATTTTAAGGAATTAGTTTAAGAATAGGAAGAAAAAGAAGTAAAATAAATCACCATATGGGTAGTCTTTAAAAGGATTAAGTTGGGAAATGATGAAAATGACGACACTGTTAAATAGAAGTCATAACCATTCAAATGGTTAAGGTTAGAAAAAGCCCAAATGCAAAAGGAAAACAGGGAGCCACCCATATGGCTTCCTTAGCTATTTAGATGTCTTATCTTGGAAACTCACATCTATGCTTAAAATCAAATGGCCAGTTGAATGGATGTTTTATCCATTCAAGTGCCACTTTGAAATTTGCAGTATATTGTAAGCAAAATGCACAAATATCCACAAGATGTAAAACAACATAAAAAATCATATCAATTAGAAATTTCATCAAAGAAACATAGAAAATATAATGATTCATAAATTTTTCACTCACAGTAGCCTTATTGCTAATCACTTGAAATAATCTTATGTTGTTGGTAATAATTGGAGTTTTCACCTATAAATGATAGACAAGCATGACTTTTATGAGTTCTTGGTTGCCCATACCCCCATAACAAATCTTTATTGTAATATAGAGTAGTTCAACAAGTTTTATACCTTTTAATTCATCTTTTAAGTAAGCACTTACATTCTTAGACTAGTAGCATAAGAATAGGAGTGAAATTGTTGGAAATCACTAGATGAAATCAAGAATTTGACATTTGATTAAGAGCTTTAGAGAGCAAAAGATGTTCTTGTGAAAAGGAAAAAGAATTACTACACTTTGATGATCTAAGGTTGTTGAGAATAGTTCGAATTGAGTCCTTGGAGTTGTTGCAAAAACTTTATTTTCAATAGTTTGGTGCAACTTATGGAATTTATTTAGTTCAATGTATAGGACGAAATAAGTCGTTGAACTCTAGAAGAGTTTAAAACATGTGGAAGGTTTAAAGAGAAAGAAAAATGCACATTATTTTCTTTTGGGAGAACTTGTATGGCCATTAATGTGACTCTTTGACCTCATCTGTGTCACGCCCTAAAGGGTACCCTATACGCAATAATCCGCCACACTCGATATTTAAACTCAAGTATGACATCCTTAGTCATCCCATGAGTTTAGACATTGGGTGTATGGCTTACGTTCACCATGTAAGGGACCTTACTTTGATTCGAAATAGCTTAAGAAGATATACATAGCGATAAGAATATAAATCATAATAGTTATAACCAATATTAATCTATTACAAAGGTCTAAAGGGCATACCCCCATCAAAATATTAAGAGTCCTTAGGTCCACAAAAGTCTTACAACAACATATATATATATACATATACAATTAAGGAGATTTAACTAGAAGTCTATGCCTAACATCTAGGTCCCGACTTCTACAAAAAGTTCCTTAAATTCCAAAAGTTGTACCTGAGGAACGTGGCCTCTCGGGGATAGCCATAAATAATCATACTGCAATAGGTAACTATAAGGGTCTAAGCTTACGAGCTTAGTGAGTTTCACTTCCAAATTAAATACTTCATCAAACAATAGGGCAAGCAAGTTATATTAGACAATCATATGAAATGCACAAACACGTGAGTATACAATACATAAGACTTTCCAAGAGTCCTATGTTGATTGGATTTACGCCCTCCATTCGGGGTTAGGTGTTTCAGGCCCATATGACCATAGATTTCAATTTTGCTCATTTATATAGTAATTGATTCAGGTGCCCACCCACTCATTAATTTTGTAGTTGATACAAGTGCCTATACCACTTCCATTTTAGGCCTTTTCATGCTAACATTCAAGTTTTCCAGCCCACTCGTTGCTTAACTATTATGCCTTTTTCCCACAAAGGTATAATAACAAATGTAATGTGACTCAACATATGGTATGCATGGTCAATTTAATTATAATATCATGACATATTATTTAGACGAATTATGGGCGAAAATAGATATTGCAGACACTTCAATTCTATACTAAATCACAAAAATATTTATAACAATTCCCATTTCGATATTCTTATTATCAATTCAATCAAATAAGATTCATACGCACATTTCAATTTTATCTTATCCTAGTTCTAATGCCACTATTATTACAAGCACAATCAAGAGCATGTAATTTAAGGATAGTGAACTCACTTTATCATGGTGCGAAAATCCACTTAATTGTCATAGTCCTCGGGAAGGTCTAGTCCATCTCCTAAGTCTCCTAATCAAAAGAAATAACTCCAATGAGTATTTTTATGAAGTTTGAAAGAACTTATGAATTCTACTCTAACAAGTTCATCAAAGTTCGTCTAAGAGAAAATTCCAACTTAAAACGGCCATAACTTGGTCATTTTAACTCGGAATTTCACATATTATATACTAATTTCTACCTATTCAACAAGAGCTATCTATTTCTAAAGTTATTTCTATCAAATAAGGTCATTAGGTCCATAAACAGTAGGGTACAAAATGCTATACGAGATTCTCAATCCACAAATCAATTTCTAATTTCAATCCAAGCATCATTCTAAAGCTTTGATAGATACTTAGCTATCATTATCTTGAAAGACTCTTTTATATACATAAATAACTCAATATCATGCATGATTCATGGGTGTTGGTCAATCTATTTCCTCATTTACTTAGACAATGCTCCATGGGATGTGTAAGGCACTATTTTCCTAGCTTTGTTTCTACCAAGTGCATTATGTGTACATGCATTTCCTACAAGTTATTATCATGAATGTCATGAGATAAGCTATCTATATGTATATCCTCAATGATATATGATATCAAGAATTCTTTTAGAAAACTTTTGCTTTGCAAATCTTTTGAAATTATTAGACTTAAGAAAACTAGTTTTACACCTTTCAAAATTACACTTGCTTTAATCAAAACTCAACCTTAGTGACCTATATACCTAACACCTTCATTATTTTAATAAAATTCTTCATTTTGGAATTGGAAAATAGATGTTTAAGTAGGGGATTTACCTAGTTACGAATTTTTAAAATTTTAAGGAATAAAAACATTGTTTAATCTATACTTCGAAACCTTTCCTTGTTTTAGGATTATACTTTGATAAATTTCATTTATCTTTATCAAAACTAGGTCTTTATTACATGCATTCCCTAGGATTTCTATTTTTCCATTAAAATCCTTATTTTGGCATTTGGAAATGGGTTTTTAAATAGAGGTCATTTCTAAATCCGAATTTTCAAATTTATTTTTGAGATTATTTCTTTTGTAAAACTCATTTAATCTTCCTAAAATTAATTCCTAATCAAACCTACTTCTTAAGGCTCCCATTTCTTTAATAAAAATCTTGTTTTTGGGTTGAAAAATAGATGTTCACATATCAAGCTTTCCTTATTACGAATTTTAAGTTTGTTGTTGGGATTGAAGCATAATGGTAACATAACTTTTGTAAACTTTTCTTGTTTTGGAAATATCCCTTAGCAAATCTAAACTTTACTCATTAAAACCACTCATTTATGATACATATTCCCTAAGCCTTTCATTTTTAATGTAAAATACCCATTTTAAAGTTGAAAAATAGTTTTTCTATATAGGGTTCTTTTTAGATCTGAATTTCCAAAAAATATTTTTGTTGAAACTAAAATAGAACTTAAGCTTTCTAATATTTTCCCACTATTATCATGCTACTACAAGTCCTTTATGTATATAAAACAAAAACTTAAGGTATTTATGTACTCAAAACAACTAGATCTAGTTTATTATACTAGTCATAAATGCAAATGCACTATGATCATTATGTAGATAAAGTTAAATGATGAATACATGCACAAAACATTAATAATAACAACATAACTCAATAATAAAGCAAAATAATAGCAAAATAACTTAAATAACAAGATCTACAACATTATAATGGTAAGTATCTCATGTTTAAGTATTTACACATCCCTAGCATAAAGCTCATGGAGATTTTGAGTGGAATCACACATGTATGATCTTGCCATTACATGTTTTTAAAGTGGTAGGGTGTAGATATATTACCTATTTAGTGTTTGGAACAAGAAACTTGAAAAAAATAGAGTGTGTGTGTATGGAGGAGGTCACGGCAACTAGAGGAGAGGAGGAGAGGAGAGAAAATGAAATTGCAAGAGTTTGTTTAGATGAAAAGCAAGAAAGTGAAATGAAGTTGGTATAAAGGGGTATTGATAGAAAAGTGGATTAAGGTTTGTGTGTTAAATAAATTGAAGAAAATAAAAAAAATTGAGGAAAAGGACAAGGGGAGGGGCGCTGGTTCTAATAGAGAGAGGGAGAGAGGTGTGTGATATTTGTTTTGTGTAGAAAATTCAAATATAAAAGTAATTTAAATAGTAAAAGTTGTATTGGAAAAGAAAATCTAAGGACAATGATGTAATATTGTAAGAATAGGTTGTAAGAATGTAAGAATAGGGTATGGATGGTTGTACTTGTGAATATTGTGATTAAAAATAAAAAAGTAGATTAGACAATTAAAGTACCGGTATTAATAAAAATACGATAAGAGGCAATAACTATAACTTTTATAACTTAAAAAATTATATAACTGATATATTTAAAAATCTTATGAAATTATGAGTCTAACGGTACTAATAACATTTTTTTTTATATCTCGAGCCATGGGACACGATTTTTAAAGTCTGTATTCGATCGAGTTCAAAATAGGTTGAAAATTCACTAATTTAATATTTTAAAGCATCCTAATATTATTACAAACCAATCTATACTCTCCACTTATATTTCGACTTCTTGGTTTGAGAACACGAGATTGCCAGATCTAAACTGCTAGGGTTTCCTAGGAATTTGTTGACTTAAGGTTTCCGGTTGACTTTCCGATTTAGAGTTTAAGCTTAAAATTACCCTAAAAATTAGGAGTTTATAATCTGACTAGTGAAAATAATCATAGAAATTAATATAACAAGCATATCAATGATGGTCACAATTGCATATAAATCAAAGTCTTTCAATAAATCATAGGACTGATATTAAAAAAAAAGAACGAGACTATAACATTTTCCTTTTCTTTTTTTGAACGTAAGGAGAGAGTGAAAAGTAATTTAAGACGAACTAAAATGAAATATTGGTTGGACTAGGGATTTATAAAGATGTGGTCCAAATAACATGCTTGATAATCATATCTTAGTTACACTTTTTATAGTTTTTTTTTTTTTTGACAAAATTCAAAACTTTAATTTATTATTTAATCCATGAATTTTTTTGCTTGTTATTTATTATCATAAATTTCTCAATGGTCTTTATTTAACATGTTTTTTGCTACTAAAATTTCCTATTAATATCTATAAGTTTTCTTATTTATAACCCCATATTTTATTTATTATATAATTCTAACTTTCAAAGATTTTATTGTTAATATTTATATGTTAGTATCTATGATTATGCAAAAACAGGGAACATGATAGGGATCAATTCATGCTCAAGGGAATAAAATAAAATTGGAACAAGAGCTTGTTAGAGCAAGGGAGGAATTTTCCAAAGGAAAGATGGCCTAAAGCACAGCACTTGGGCATGTAGACATCGTCACGGTCCGGTTCGGGTCTGGAACCGGACCCGAACCGCCGGTTCCCGGTTCCAAAAGTGGTGGAACCGGAACCGGACCCGTGGGAGCCGGTCCGGTTCCCGGTTCTTACGGTTCGGTTCCGGTTCTAGAGGAACCGCGAACCATGAAAAAAAATAAAAAATCAATTAAATAATTTACTTAATTTAACTAAGAAAAAATATAAAATAAATTTTTAACTTGAAATAACATTGAGCCTAACAATAATTGTTCATGGTATTAGTTAAAAGAAATTTTATAATTATGTATTTACTTATATACAATCACTTGCACTTTTTTAGTTGTTATATTAGCAATGTGACACTATAAAATATTCAAAGATATAAATAATTCTCAATAACAAAATATGAATCACACATTGTTAAGAAAGAAAGTCTACTTTGATTAGAAGTCTACATAAATTTAACAATATATGATTTCAAATGTAATTATTACTTATGTTGTTAATAATAACACATTAAATATTGTGAATAGGAAATAAATTTTTTATTATTTATGCAAAAATAGTTTTAAATATTTATTTTATAATTACAATTTTTTATAATTTTCTTTTTCTTTTTTTCTTACTTTTTTTTATAATTTCTATGGTGTAGAACCGCCGGTTCTGCCGGTTCTTGAATCGACGGTTCCAAAACCGCCGGGTCATACGGTTTTTAGGGATGGAACCGTAAGGACCCGTCAGAACCGACGGGTCCTTTACCGGTTCAGACCCGTCATTGCCGGGCCGGTTCCCGGTTCAAGAACCGCCGGTGACGGGTCAGGTCGGTTCCCGGTTCGGAACCGACCCATGATGATGTCTATGGGCATGCACTTCATGAAGTAAGTTGCTACTCAGAGTAGTAATAATGGCACATTGGCATTCATGCCCCTGAGTTATAAACATTATTTTCAGCCGATGAATGAAAACCTGTGAGAATCTACTTTCATTGAAACTCTGTTCTTTTTTCTTTTTAGAATTGCGACGAATAATATCTTTGAATTTATTTAATTTTGTTGTGCCATATCAATTGAATAATTTTAAAACCTTCGTTTCCCTTTAGCTGCGTCATATCAATTAAATATTAACAAAATTTCAGTATGAATTAATTGTTACTGTGTTAAATCCAATAATTTAATATATTCACATCTTTATGTTTTTTGTTCTTCAGTACAAAACTATTAAAAATTACAATATAAAGCCACCCAAGAATATCAAATATCTTATTTTTCAATAAAATTCTACTATATTTAATTAGATACAATATTGGAATACCATGTTACATAAAAGAAGGAAAAAAAAATCCAATGGAAGTAAACACCAGTAAACAATGTTATGAACATTAGTTTTTCAATGGGACGAACGAGATTAGATTATTCAATCTTATTTCTCATTCTTTGTTACTTTTTATATATACTATTATTTTTATTATATTATGTAGTTAAAAATATTTAATATTAATTTTTGTTATATTAAATAATTGAGTATATCAAAATTACTTTATTTTTTTAATCAAATATTATTGACGGCAGAATATAGGCCACAATTCACTCAGTCCATTATCATCCCTATACGGATCAAAGAGCCCAAGAAGAGTCTACAAAATCATCAACTCTATCGGCTCGCCTCAGATCCTACCTTGTAGGGGATCCCAAGCTCACACTTACCTCGACCTAAAAGAAAACCTATGAGCTAGCTCATGAGCTATTTCCATAAGATCTTCAATTTAATCCCGTCCCAATATGGGACAAGAGAGGATATCACCAGTTCAGTCATATTCCATGCGTCTATAACTCTCTCATCTTGAGCACCAAATAAATCTCCCACCTCAAATGCTAAGTTAACTATTAAATGAATATTCATCCTAACAAAAAAAAAAAAAAATTTTTGATGAATCATATTCTGGTATGGCCTTAACCTGTAAATATCCCCTCTTGCCACAAAGGGAGGGGCAGAATAATTTTTATCCAATCAATACTTTTGGAGATTCTCGAAGATGCCCACAGACTAACTTAAGCATTAGCTGACTGCGCTGAACAACTCCTAGCACACCACTGAGGTTTCTTTGTATTTATCAGGGCAAAACTCTACCTATGAAATAAACACCTATAATAAATATATTTAATATTATTTTTTATAAGATTAAGGTATAATTTTTTTTCCAAACCAAACGAGATAATACTTATTCTACAATAATAAAAAGAAAATTGATGATTTTCTTCAAAAAAAAAAATCAAATGCAATATAAAAATTCTAAAATGCAAATATTCAAATAGAATTTCAAATGTGGTAAAAAAAATTAGTGAGAACACGTAAAAATTCGTAAGCATGGAGCACTCCTCAATAATAAATGTCCACAATTTAATTCTATTATGAAACAAATAAGTAAGATTTTATTTTGAGTCAAATAACAGGATAATGAAATTTATTAACGTCAGGGATTACCCATTAATTTAATTACCTTTTTATTTTTTTGGTTGTTGTTTTTGCCAGGAGCAACTAACGGCTCTTTTTCCCGCCGAAGATCATATATATATATCGCCTGGCGCCTGCCTCCTCTAATCTAATCTCTTCTCTCTCTCTCTCTCTCTCTCTCTCTCTCTCTCTCTCTCTCTCTCTCCGCTCGCTTCTCTCCCTCTTTCTTCATATCTTCTCTGAGAAATCTCTGGATGTTCTTGTTTTTAAATTACATTGCTGTTACTACGTCTTCTGTTGTTGATTTTTTCTATTTTATTAGTTTGTTTAACTGTGTGTTTCTCATTTTCTGTTGATTTGTTTGCAGCCCACGAAGAAGAAATACATGATGGGTTCAAGGAGAAAGTTTGACGAAAATGTAAGCTCATTTTACTTGCACTGTTTTTGTTTTTCCCTTCTTTTTCTCATCGATCATTGATTCAGTTTCTAAATTCTGTGGGAAGTCAAGAGACTAGAGCCCTGAAAATGCTAACTGAGAATTTCAATCTGGGGGTGTTAGCGTTTGTGTTTGAGAGGATTCTATGATTTTAGTCTTTTGACACTGGAATGCTTTGATTAGAATAGGGTTCTAGTGAAGAGATTATTTTTAGTCATTTCTTGTAGAAACATACTGTGTCAATCTATCGGGGTCGTGTTAGCAGAATCAGGACGGGTCTATACAGGTTTTTACATCAATCTAATTATATTAGCTTGTTTTAGGGTACTTATCACGAAGTTAAAAATTTGAAAATTTTCACATCTAACGTACATAACCAATAATGAAGAATGTGAAAATTTCTTTTATTGGCCTAAGTGAATCCACATACTGATGGTAATTTGCCTATTGATTCTTACTTTGTTCGAAAATTCTTTTCTCTTGTTTGTCTTTCATTCGAAACCATAATCAATGAAACTTATTATGTTGTTCTTCTATTTTGATTCTGAAAAAAAAAAAAAAGCTGAAAGTACAGGAATTGTTTGTGAATCTAAGTTTTGAATAACATGTCGATTTTGTTTAATATGTTAGAATCATCATCTAAAGCAACCCTTGTTGCCTTTTTAACTCTACTGCAGTTAGATCGATTCATCCCTAACCGGTCGGCTATGGACTTTGATTTTGCGAGATTCATGCTATCAGGGGGGAAATTAGGAAAAGAAAACTGTGATATTCTGTCTCCAGCTTCTGAGGCTTATCAGAACATGCTCAGGGAAGTGTGTGGTATGAACCGCACCCGCATTTTGGAATTCAAGAACAAGGCACCCATGCCGAGGCCCTTATTATTCCCACCGATAAAATGTGCCAAGCCACTGAGGCGCATTCCTCAGAGCCCCAAGCTTGTCTTAGATGCTGTTGGCATGCAGAATTATTTTGACGTCAACATCTTGGATTGGGGAGTCAACAATGCTCTAGCAATTGCTCTCGAGAGTACGGTTTACTTGTATGATGTGGCTAAACGTTCCACCATAGAACTGCTCACGGTGGATGATGAGGGTCCTGTCACCAGCCTTAGTTGGGCTCCCGATGCCAATCATGTGGCAGTTGGCCTTTTTAATTCCGAAGTCCAACTATGGGATCCTATGAAAATCAGATTGGAACGGATACTAAAAGGAGGACATGATGGATTTATTGGTTCGCTCGCATGGACCGACAATATACTTGCCACGGCAGGAAAAGATGGGAAGATCATTAATAATGATCCGAGAATGAAATCTCCAATCGTGAGTACTTACAAAGGACACCAGCAAGTTGTTTGTGGGCTGAAGTGGTCGTCTTCAGGCCGCCAACTGGCTAGTGGAGGGACTGATAAGAAGATTTGTATATGGGACAGGATCATGGGAAGATCTTTTACCTCGTCTACCCAGTGGCTTCACCGGTTTCAGGACCACACTGCTGCAGTTAGAGCCCTTGCTTGGTGCCCATTCCAGAATCACTTGTTGGCCTCAGGAGGTGGAAAGGGCGATGAATGCATCATGTTCTGGGATACGCAGAAGGGAACACGATTGAACTCGGTCAATATGGGCAGTGAGGTGGGTGCCCTACTGTGGAGCAAGAAGGAGCATGAACTGCTAAGCTCTCATGGGGCGCCACGGAATCAGCTTACTCTTTGGCGATACCCGGCTTTGACAAAGATGGCGGAGCTTACAGGACATACATCTAGAGTCCTTACCATGGTTCAAAGTCCAGATGGATGCACAGTGGCTTCAACGTCAGCTGACGAAAATCTACAGCTTTGGGACATTTTTGGGACACCAGAAGTAGCCAAACGTGATCCTAAAGCAGCTCCATTTGCCAAGTTCAATCGCATGATACGCTAAATACTGTGCATATATTCTAGTATTGATGGGCTTCTTTTTCATTTCCTTTTGTTTTTTGTTTTTAAATAATAAAAATAATTTTTTTGAAATATTAGAAAGAAGTATTTCATCTTGTTTGCATCATTAAAATGAAAACGAACATTAATAATTTTCCAAACTTGTTATTGAATCATATCGAAAATGAATCGTGCATTGAACTCTTGATGGATTAAGAGAGCTAGAGTTAATTTCAAAAAGTCATACTTAAGAGTCCATCATACTTTATTGATAACATTAGTAGTAATGCAACTCTTAATCAAGTATGCTCACACAACTCATTCTGATTATGGAAGGTTTAAGTGTCTTACACCGGGAAGAATAAATTAGTTAATGTAATTTTACAATTTGTAATGCTATTATATTGAAGAGGATGGGAAAGATTTGGATGTCCATGAATTGATATGCAACAATGTTTGTACAAAAGCTGAAGAGTACAATGATGAACTGTTGATAAATGTCTAAAATTGCACATTAGTCCTCACATTTAGCATTCATTTATGCATGTATCAGCAATTTTATTGTGAATTTTGCCTAAGAATAAAATACATGTTCCTGGATCAATTGTGCATGAATAGCTTAAAAAGGATCAAAATGAGGTTCAAATGACTTTTAGGAACTCACATACTTTCCTCTTGTTTTGATGCATTTTAATGTGTTGTTCAAAAGACTTATAGCAACTTACATACTTTCCTCTTGATTTGATGCATTTTAATGCATCAGCTCTTTCACATTGGCCTGTGATCTAGCCACTCATGTTAAGAACTTCATTTTAATTTCCATTTACATTTCTAGCTCATTGTATCATTATAATAGATGAGCTAATCATGATTTTCTCAATTTCGTTTCAGTTACTAAAGAGCAGCTCACATAAATTGACTGAAAAGAGAAGAACTTGGAGCATATTAATATGGCACAGATGATGACAGTGGCCGATAGTAAGAACATATTCAGGACTAATTAAAGCAGCTACTCCAGTCTCCAACTAATCTGAGCAGTCCACGACCCGCAAGATTTGAACCAGAAATGCAAAGGAGCCTCTCAGAATTGTGACTAAATTTTATCTGCAACAGCAGTAGCTTGCTTTAGCAGGAATTTAGCCACGTCAGAAGCATGACAGCAGCAGCATGTCCAGCCCAAACTAGAACTAAGCAGAATTCTGAGCCTAGAAGATACATAACATCTCAGCATGTTTGGCGATGAAATGAACAGCAGCAACAGTCGCAACTTGAAGAGCCAATCAGCAGTACTCAAAAGCCTGTCCATATAATAGAAGTTTTCCTAAGCCTGAGACACATATGCTAATTGAATTGGAGTTGAGCAAGTTTGGGAACCAAAACAAATAGCACCTGAAAGTGAGAATAAACATCAGGTGGGGCGTTATTATTACAGCTAAGATACTGTTTGTTAACTGATCATATCTCTCTAATACAAGCTCTGTTTGCAGTGATTCAAGATACTAGAAAAAGATAAGAGAGAGATTTTTAAGTTCATGTTTTGAGTTCTGCAAAATTCTAGATGCATTAGGGTCAAAGTTGGGCTTGAAGTTGCTGTTTCTATGCTAGTGGCATCCTGATTTGCAAGTTACCACTGTTTCATATACTGAGCATATTTCTCTTGTTTGTGCTCTAATTGAGGCAATTCAAAATGCTATAGAAAGATGAGAGAGAGCTCTTTAAATTTACCATGTCAAGCTTTCAGAAAATATGGATATATTAAGGTCAAAAGCACATGTGAATTTGCTGCTTCTACACAGCTGAAGTTCTGATTCACAGTTTGATAGAGTTTTGTAAATTATGCATGTTTTTTCTCATCCAATCTTTGATCTAGGTGATTCAAAATGCTGTAGAAAGATCAAAAGGAGACCAACTTGAAAGAGATCTTCATCCAATCTTTTGTGTTTTGATAAATTCTGGAAACATCAAGCGTAGAATTAGGCATGAATTGGCTGTACCTGCCCTGCCATTGTTCTAATCTGAGTAGAACCAAGAAATGAACTTCGACCCAAGTAGCTGCATAGTGGCTGAGATGAAGGCTAAGTAGCTGAATCAAGCACTCCAAGTTACATGAATGACAGAAAACACATGAATATTAGTTAACTCAAGATTTTCCAAGTTGTTTCAGTAGAGCACCATGACAGAACCGAGATCCACCAAAAAACGCAGCAGACCGAGCTGCAACTTCTTTCTGACCCAAGTATCTTGGCTGAATGTCTGAGCTACATGACCTGAGCTAAGCTGAACATGACAGATCGAGCATTTTAGGTCAGTGCTGCAACTCAAACCCAGCCCCAAGCAGAAACTAGAACTCAACCAAGCAACAGAGCTGCCACTTGTAATTTTCACTTGAGACCAATGCAGATCCAAACTGCTGATACATCAAGAGGAGAGCTGTAATTTGCAGCTCTGAAAACCAATTTCAGTAGCACTAATAACAGAACAGATCAGCTACCAACATGTGCAGACGTGAATAAGGAATACAAGCAGTTCTTTACCGCTGAAATAGTGCAGAAACGGGAGCTGCAGTCTCCAAAGCTCGACAACTTAGTAGCTAAACAAAGCGCCCACCACCATGTCCCCCAAGTCAGAAAAGAAGTACTCACAACCTGCTGTTCAAACAAAACGGGTATGCACTACCCCATTTCATAAGTTCACGGATCCAAGTCACTCCATGGCAGAGAAGAACAGATCAGCTCTTCAAGAGCTCGAGCGAACCGAGCTCTACACACTCAGAACCGACCTGCATTAGACAACTTTGACTCAAGCTGCTCTCTTTTCCCTTCTCTGAGCTGCTGACAGAAACCGAGCTGTTGTATTTGAAGAGCTCAGCTATTCCAAGCTTTCATCCACGACAGGCGAAGACCGGATTGAGCTGCACTTTGGAACATCGGTGCGACAAGTTGAAAGTGCTAAAGCAGTTCATCTCTATGTCTGAACCAAGCTGCGGACAGCAGCTTCTGCTTTCAGAACCGAGCCAACTTCAATACCAATTATAGAAATCATGTCAATTCAAGTGAAAATATATTTGCAATTCCTATCTAATTTTGGCATTTCTTAATTCCGAGATTCTCGATAGTGTTGCTACAAAATTTAGTTTAGTGTCCCCTTAGTTTCGTGGTTTTAGCATTAATTAAATCATATTTTGATTACTTAGCTTAAGAAAAAACTCAATAATACGATATGAGCTCCATATGAACAAGACTTGGTATTTATTAAATTTTATTATTGCATGTGCACTTAGTACATGGATAAGTAGTCTTGTGCTTTTATAAAAAGAGACTAAAGATAAGTGTTGGTTTTTGGCACTTTGCCCGAGTTTTGGATTTGCTAATATTAAATGGATAGTTGATCCTTAGACTAAGCACTTTTTGTTTTTAAGCTTAATTAGTAGTTCTTGCCATTTTTTTGGGTGGAACACTTGTCTACCACTTGTATAAAAAATAATTATCAAGATATGTTCTATATGAAAAAAAATTACCAAAATTCATCATAAAATCGTATTCTACATCCAGGATATTGTGACTTTTTACATAAATCATGTGTATAAATCACGATGTTAAGTTTTACTATGGTCGCTAAATCAAGTTTGGTAGAAGTGATATAATTTTTTTTAATAAATATCACAGTTGTTTTTTGCGGTATAGCACCACAGTAATTTTTATGAAATGAGGTCACCTGGTTCTACATCTTATTCCCCCAAGCAACCACAATTAGAAAGTCATAGGTTTTGTATTATTACGAATTAAGTTCTTGTTTAGGACACTAATTGAAATTAATTTTTTAAATAAGGTCAAAATGAAAATAATTACTAATTTACCACACCTAAGTCACGTTTTTATCACAAGATATACGAGTGAATAGTAAATGCACTTATATCGTGTCTTCAAACGCGATATGCACGTACATATCTCGACTATAAATCGCGATACATATTTGACGTACGGAGCAATATCATGATTATTAATCGCGATATCCATACAAAATACTTATATCGTGATTAATAATCGCGATATTGCGATCGTAGTCAAACATTAAATCGCGATTCTTTCATGCGGTTTTTGCGTAAAATTGCATATCCTGTTTTTACAACTGAAAATTGGTAATTAATTTCATTCAAACGGTATATTAGTAATTATTTTATATAGGACCTTAGACATGTGTTGGACACGTATTATTACTATAGAAACTTAAATGAATGCTACCCTCACTTGAAAAACTGAATACTATCGTACCACATCCTAACACATTGTAAGAAACTTAATTAAACAGTCAATTAAATAATAACTCCGGTTTTGTGCCTAATTAAAAAATTTAACATGCACACATATATTGTTGTATATAAATGCGATAAACATATATATAAGTTTTATATCGTGACTATAATACGTGATTTATGTTTAATAATTACTATTCACATGTCTTGTTATAAACATGATTTTCAATTTATATTTTAGTAATTAATTTTAATTCGATCTTATTTAAGTAATTATTATCAAAAAGAATTCTAAACATCTTAGGTTTAGTAATGCTTAGTTTAGTTTGTTGCTTTGCTTTTTGTATTTGTTGTACCGAGAAGATTACACCGCTAGTGTTGTACTTAAGAGTTTATAGAGAAATTATTATTCTATAAATGTAACTTTCAAGATTTCATATTAATATTCGAATAAAGATATTAGTGTCGATATGATATACGTATAATCATTTTATACTAGAGTTACCTCAAGATATCAATATTAAGGAATATATATATATTATATATATAAATCCATGAAATTAATATGTATAAGCTGGAAAAATATTGCGTGAGTGAAAATTTGAAAACAATACGATCACACTATATCTGTCCAAGAATAATATGATAAATTATACGTTTTGACATGTAAAGGGGGAAAAATAGTCATCTAGTCAAGAGTTGAGATAAAGTTTAGCATGTTTATAAAAAAAATGAAAAATGGAAAAAGAAATTGAAAAGAGCATTGAATATTGGAGGAGTAAAACAAAAAAAAAGAAGTAATAATAGCATTTTTATCCTGGTTGATTAAGGAATTGCTTAAAGTGTTATATTAGTATTTGAAGCAATTCTCTATTTTATATCTAGTTACTTTAAGAAAGTTACTAATCTACTTTTTTATAAATTTTTGTGGTTTCCGTTATATTTTATTATCTTATAATAATATTATATTTTTTTGTAAAGATTAAATAAATGTGAATGGACCAATGGGAGAAGGAGTGAGATGGTTGCTTTTTATAAAAATTAAATAAGCATGTAATGACCAATGGAAGGGAGTAAGAAGGTTACTTGCCTAAGCAATTTTGGTTGTTAAGCACCCAAGTAACTCATTTTATTGCACAAGTAATTGCCAAACTTGCATATAATATAAAATTGAGATTGTGCAAACCTGTTGTCTAGTGTTAAATAAGTTCTATTACATTATTCAAAGAGATAGATGAAGATAATATCTACAATTTCCTATTATAAATAGACCAAATTTGTATTGTTAAAAAATTTTTAGTAACTTATAAAAAAAAATAAAAAATTTAGTTGGGAAATAGTTTATATGCATGTATTATTTTTAAACTTGTTAAAGATTTATAAGAAGTGTAATATATATATATATATATATATATTTGTGATAAGATCTAGACAAAGGCAAATTTGGAGAAACTAAAATAATACAATAAAAATGATATCTTCTGCATTTCGATCCCCTCCTCTTGTCTTAAAGTCTCAATTACACATTATTAATGGTATAACATTTAAGAGGATAAATTAATATAAAGTTGAGAGTATGTAAACAAAGAAATCTATATCCAAATGATATTAGTCACTTTTATTTGAAGTAAATATTAAAATTTAATTTTTATTTTTAAGAAAAGTTTTACACAATTGTTTAGGAATAAGTTTTATTCAAAAATACTATTATGTTCATATTTTCTCTTTACTAGAGTTATATTCATATTGTTTAAGACGGAACTCTATTACCAATGTCCTTTATTCTTTTCTATTAATTGCACTCTGTTGACGGTAGAATATAGGTTGGGATCCTCTCGACCTACTATCGCTTGAACATGCATTAGAGCCCAAGAAAGGCCTAGAAGATCGTCAAGACCACTAGCCCATGAAAAGCCTATAGTTAGCTTTGAAACCACGTCCCAACAAAAGGCGACCAAGCTTGAGACTACCTCAACCACGAAGGCAGCTTAGGTACTCGACCTCAGACCCTAACTCCAAAAGACCTCTACACATCATTATTCCAACCTAGGACCAGGGGGGACATCACCAGCTTGACCCTTACCTTACACAATTGAAACCCATCACCTCGGGCACCCCCATTGTAAGCCTCGACTTTCTTTGTAAACCAAGCTTGACTTCAAGAGCTGAATCGAAAACCGAAACCCGAAACCGGAATAGCTAGGGTTAGAAAGAAACCTAGAAACCCTAAGACTAGTTTCATCGAGAATTAAATCATAGATCTTATGACAGTAAGTTGACTTATATTATAGTTCCAAAGATTATATCGAAACATAAAAAGATCAGTTTTTGGGAAAATATCTGTTTCGAACGCGACCGGGATCAGTTCCAGAAAACCGACCCCCGAGGCTCAAAATTAGAAAAATATTTGGAATACTCTTTGAGACTGGAATTTAATAAGGAATTTAAAAATATATTTATTATAATTTTTTGGTTTATAAAAATTACAATTATAGCATTTATATCGTATTTTCTTTACTAACAGGTAATTTAATTGGCTAATCTACTATTCGTTACTATTTACAATTACAAGCCCATACCCTACTCACACTCACAAGCCATACCCCTACTTTTACATCCTTACGATGAAGCCTTATCTTATTACATCACATTCTTACATTTTCTTTTCGAACACATTTTATTACACATTTAATTTGAAAAATTGTACAAAATTTATTCTTTTCTCCTTCCCCTCCTCGATGGCCGGCGAGAACCCTTTCCCTTTTTTCCTCATTTGTTTTATTTTTCTTCCTTTATTTTAATCACACAAACCCTAATTTAATTTCCTATATAAACTCTTTTATGCCTTTCCTTTCTCTTTCTTCATTTCACTTGTGGAAAAATTTTACAAAACCCTCTCTTTTCTCTCCTCCCTTGTCGTGAACCATACACACACATACACTTTTATTTTCTTCAACTTCTCTTGTTCTACAAGCTTGCTAGAATAGATCTTAACTTTACTACCACAAAAACATGTAATGGTTAGATCATTCATGTGTGGATTCATAAAAATCCCCATGAGCTTCATACTAGGGACATAAAACACTAGAACATGAAGATCAAGCCATCACAAGTTGTGGATCTTGTGACTAAAGCTTATATTTTTATCATGATCATAACATATGTTCATATAGTTATGATTTCATGTGGAATCTTGCTACGACATCATTGTCATAAGTAGTATATTTCATTTCATGCATTTAACATGATCGTTGCACTTAGATCTAGCTTTTAAACATTTATTCTCGTACATGATATTGGAGAACTCATGCATTTATTATGTTTAAGATGAATGAATGGTCATAAGAATTTTTGTCCTATGTAAATGAATGATTCATTATTTCTAAAAGTTAGGATATTTATGAAGATGACCCAAAAAGCTCAAGAACAAATATGGTTTCATGAAAACAAACTTTTGTAAATTCGGATGGAAAATGAGTTGCTTTTTCAAAACCTATTTTCAACTCGAAAACATGATTTTTAAGGGAAAAATGAAGGGCTTATCGAATAGGTAATAATAGAAAATGATTTTAGTAAGTTAATGATAGATCTACTAAGAGAAATTTATCAAATAAGAAATATTTACAAGATAGAAAATTTAGATCTTAGGATAGTTATATGAAATTTGTAACTAGGAAAAGAGGATATGTAAACACCTATTTTTCAAACTCAAAATGGAAGGTTTATTAAGGAAATGAAGTACTTAGGGGATAGGAATAATGGAGTCTTAAATTTTAAAGTATCAAATGAGTTTTTCTTAAAGAAATCACTTAAAAACCATTTTTACAAAATTCGGATTTAGGAGTAACCAATATTCAAACACTTGTTTACAAAGTGAAAAATGAGGATTTTTGTTGAAAAATGAAGACCTTAAGAAATAGGTATGGTTAAGGCTTAGTTTTAGCACGAATAAATAAATTTTATCAAGGAAAATTTCTAAAACAAGTGTGGTTTGTCAAGAACACAAAACTAGACTTACTAGGATAAATATTCATGGTATCTTGTAAAGTAGAAGTTTCCAAAAGTGTTCTCTAATAGAATATCATCATGAAAATACATATAAGAAGCTCATAACATACCATTCATGATAGTAATTTGTTAATATTGCATGCATATTTGCATGGATAGTAAAAATATCATAATTCCTCACAAAAACAATTTAAAAAATGAATGTTGATTACCGAATAGAATTGATCCAAATTTTTTAGACTTAAAAGTTTTCAAAATTGAAGTATTATATTAGAATTAGATAGATCTTTTGAAATAGATAGGAATCGGTATATAATTTGCAAAATTCTGAGTTAAAATGATCAAGTTATGGCCATTTTAAATTAAAATTTCCATTAATGACGAGAATTACAAATTTAATAGTTTTTATGAAATAAAATGGATTAGATATGAGTTGAAATACTCAGTTGGGTATTTCTTTCATTTAGGCGACTTGGATCCCAATGATTCATTACACCGATTATTATTACTAAGACACAGATGACCAATGGCCGAATGAGTATTATTTCCTAATTTCATTTCTTGCTTGTGATTGTAGAAATTAGTTGCACTAGATTATAAGGCAAAAGATAAAATGAAATTTCATGATGGGAATTATGGGGGATTACGTATTTTTGTTGATGAGTTGAGAAATTGTATTAAGAATATCGGAATCGGGTGATTAACTTATGCTTGTTTAAAGTATTCTAGGATTGGTTGTTGCGAGATTGGTTGATCACCTAAAAATTTGTATTAACAATTGTTCGGATTGATAAATTAATATGGACATAAGCACTTCACGATGGAGATGGAGCATTAGTATATGTTGGTTAACCGTGATCAATAAATGGAAAGTTGGTTGATCGTGATCCATAAACGACATAAATGAGTTGGTTGATCGAGATCTATAAATGACATAAATGAGTTGGTTGATCGTGATTCATAAATGACATAAGTTGGTTGATCTTGATCCATAAACGACATAAGTTGGTTATCCGTGATCCATTAACGATACATTAATTCAATGGTAATACCGCAGTATTCGTTAATCTGCTAACCCAAATGGAGGCGTAAATCCATTCACATATGATTTTCGGCAGATCATATGATTGTTTGTTCATGTTGTTGATGCATTCCATATGGTTGAATAAATAACTTGATTGAATGCTTTGATATGAATGTCTTTTATGGAAGTATTCACTTACTAAGCTAGTGTAGCTTACGCTCCCGTAACTTTTTCTTATTGCAGTATTCATATATATGGTTAAGGCCGAGGCATCCTACTGAGCAGGTACAGGAATTAGGAGTTTCCACTAAAAGTTTATGTTTGATTTTGTATAGACTTCTATAGGAAACCCTAATTTATTAGATGACTATAAAAGACCACGTTTAAACTTAATATTCTTTTGCGGGGGAATGCCCCTAAACTTTTGTAACTAATTATGTAGACTCATGGTTTATATTATGATGCTTATAGTATAGCAAATTAAACTATTTATCTCCATTGATTCATGTATTCTATTATCGTAAAGGTACATCTTGCATCTGTACAAGACTTTGGAACAGTTGTGGTAGCAATTTCATAAGCCTTATATAGCTTGCGCGGACTGTTACATTAGACTACCCTATAGATGATATTGACACCCATCACCTCCAATGCCAGGTCAGCTACCAGATGGAGATTCCCTAACGGAAAAGATTTGCTGGACCCTACTTTAGTATGGCCATGAACTATAAATAACCTCTTCCTTCATAGGGAGGGGAGAAACAATTTTTACTCAAGTGAATATCCTTTTAATAGATCTTTGGACCAAAAATTCACGAATTGACTTAGGCATCAGAGTAACCATGTAGGTCAACCCCTTGACACACTTCTAATAGCTTTTTTGTGTGTAAGGAGCTAACCTCTACTAGTGGATCAGCTCGTGCAATACATGGCACCGTCTATGGGAATATCCCCTCCTCTTTCTTCCTTAAATCATCTTCTTCACTTAACCCTCTCATAAACCTCAACATTCTCACTAAAACAAAAACCCATAGCAGATTAAAAAGCAACTTTTGATACCAACCATGTTGATACCTCAACGAAGTAAGAACCAGCTTGATCCAGCTTCTACCTAGCTACCAGCAGCTCTAACAGACAATGGGGATTTTGAACCGCCAAACCCAGAACTGCCTACTATATGCTAGTTTTTTGGACCAGGACATATCATGGAGCTTGAGAACGTATGCAAACAATTTGTACATAAAAATATTGAGAATGAGCATTCTAATGCCTTCCTCCAAGCTAGAATCACAAATCTTAAAGGATCGAAGAACCTGCACCTGGAGGAACAAGCTTCCGGTGCACAAAAAGTGAATCCTCAACCCAGTTGCCCTCGAAACGTGATAGGGCATCATCCCAAAGAAATCATAGGCATACCACGACTTACTGAAAGCTAGCGCCTCCACAAGAGCTCGATCCTATAACTCAAGACAAACTTCAAATGTGTATTGGAGACCTACTGCTTCTAGGAGCTCGATGAGAATCGCTTCCTATGGCTCACCACAGTAGAGAATGTCTCAACACCCGACTCGAACATTTTCAAATCATCATATGAGAGATGAAGGGTGTTTGAAAGCAAATCGCGTAGGTCTTGGCTTCGTTCTAGCTTGCAAGGACCACGTGCCTACGCTCTTTACCCCGAAGGCACATCCGATTTCATAGAAGGAACGTACTCTTAAGGAGATCAAAAACATGATGAAGAGACTGTCACCAATCAAAGAAAGCTTTGGGAGTGGGTTCACTGCCAAGATGATACCAAGAAAAACACCCTTTATAGCTGAGATCTAGTTGATGGGTTTTTGCTTTTAAAAGAAAAACTCAGAATAATATCACAAACAAAAAAATATTAAGCTAAGTTTAATACTAATTATATACATGTTTTCAAGACAAGTTTATGTGATAAGTCTACTAATGCAAGAATGAGCTTAAGATTTACTTCACCAAGTCCTTATCATGTGACTTCTTAACAAACTGAACGAGTTATTTGCTGAGTATACTTGTACCATCAAGTTCACTAGGGTATGGTAAACCCTCTTTTAAGATCAGAAACTCTAGATCTATATTAGACTACCAAAATCTTTTCACAAGTTATCAACAACCTAGATCCATATAAAGATTAAGAATCCTTTTATTAAAATCCATTTTAATGGAATTTAAATCAAATGGCAGAAAATTTCGCCATCCCTATCTCTTAGTGATTATGAGCAACTTTATTAGCAGCCTAGATCTATTCAAAAGAATGATTTCCCAATTTATTCAGTCGAAATCAGGCATAAATCTACATGATGTACTCACATAAACTCACGAATGAAGATTCAAGTTACTAATTACAATTACCCGGTCAATATTCAATTAAAATGCGTTGAAATCACATGAATCAGATCTTTGATTCACAAACCCTAAGTTAAATCAATCATGTCTCCATAGATATAAACATTAAACGCAGATTCAAGAGAAATAATATGAAATTAAAGATGAATATTATAGATTAAGCACAAAAATCTTACAAAAAAAATGTCCATTAGATATGAATTTACCAAAAACCTTGAAATTCTTATGAAAGAGGAATTTCTTCACATACATAAGAATTTCTTTGACTAGAAATTGTCACACTACTCTATTCTAGGTTAGGAATTTGTTACATATGGTACAACAAGATTTTACAACATCTGTGCACGTTTATTTGTAGGTGTTAAGAAGCAGAAAACATGAAGATTTTATTCTTAACGTAGCAGATTATTTTTAACGAAATTTGATATATCTTCACGCACCTATGTAGGGCAACGTATGCATAACACAGAACAGGGTCACTTATCGCAGGTTGGATCATAATTCGAAGCTTGGCTGTGATATAAGCTGTGTCTTTTCATTAGAAGCGTGGTTTATGTTCAGTTTGTACGCGATCAAAACTTCAAGAGAGACTCTAAGTGCAATTTGCACTTTTACCTTGTTTCTTGCCCTTGGTTCATTTTCAATCACTTTTGTTTCTTCTCTTTAATCTTAGAAGTTAAAGAACAACATCATCACAATAATAGCACAAATTTATAGGGATTTATCTAATAATAAATAAGATAAAGTATGAATTCCTATAAATTGGATAGAGTATAAAAGACTTATCACCAGTTAAAGGTTTTCCCTACCAGAGCTTGACTCCTGAACCTAAAGTCTTACGACGAGACTAACAACATTGAAGATCACGTCACTAAGTTCCAATCTACCATGGCCATACATGACTTCTCAGACACCATTTGGTGTAAGACCTTCCCTACCACCTTCAAAGTGTGGCTCGAATATGGTTCAATAAGCGCGAATCTAATACAATCAGCTTATTCGACCAACTCAGTGAACCTTTTATATCTCATCTCATGGCGAGTAAACTGTTAAAGAAGAACGCTACATATCTCTACACCATACGACAAAGGCAGGGTGAACCCCTAAGGGGCTATTTAGTAAGATTCAATAAAGCAAGCTTGGAGATCCTAAATTTGAACCAGGGCATAACCCTTGAAACCATCAAATAAGGAGTCCTTGTGGATAGTCCCTTCTTTAAGTCTATCTCAAAATGACAACCCACCACACTAGAGTAAATAAGAGAGAAGCACATAAATACATTTGATAGGAATACACCATAAATTTTAGAAAGGAGATCGAGACTAAGATCGAGCTTGCTCGAGCTTAACAAAATCAGCATCGATACAGGAGGCACCTAAGAGATCGTCGTAACTTTAATAACCAAAACGACATTAACTCAGATAATAGGGACAGTGATAAGAGGAAGCTATTTCTGACGTATGATGAGTTTACCCCTCTGAAGCTACCTATACAAAATGTGTTCCTTGAACTAAGGAACTAAGGCCTCCTACCTGCACATCCTTTATGAGGCCCAACTCAAGTGAAAAGAATCAAGGAAATTGCAAGTATCACTACGATCGCGGGCGCAATATAAAGAACTACTGGTAGCTAAAAATTGTCATCGAAGAGACATATGTGGGTGGTTGAAACAATATATTGATCATATGTGGCAAAACCCGAGCTACCGACTTAGAAATGGACCGACGAAAAAGAGAAAACAAAGAGGCTTAGGCCAAAACAATCCTAATCGGTCGTAGCCTACCCAAGAATGCCATGGCAAGATCAACACCATCATAGGAAGACTCTGACCTTAGCCCAAGCAGATCGCAGCAAGTGATGAACCTAGAACCTAAAAATGCTATGGTCAATACTACCATCTTCTTTAGTGATGAGACTTCAAAGTAATCCAAACACCTCACCAGAACGCCTTAGTTATCTCAGCTCGCATATCATGCTAGACGGTTAAAAGGGTGCTATTCGACACTGTAATTAGCATTGATATCCTCTTCAACCAAGTTAGGAGAAATGAAGAACGAATTCCAGCCCAAGCTAAGGTTGTATGACCACAAGCTATATAAGTTCAACAACCAACTTGTTCTCCCTTCGAGGAATTATCACCTTGTCCTTTGAGCACGGTAACGAAGAGTGTTATGCTACACATCATATCCACTTCCTCATGGTCGACCGTCGATCACTATATAGTGCCATATTAAGAAGGGCTACGTGATCAATATTCGGAATGATTGTCTTCCAACCCCACTTTAAAGCCAAATTCCTTACGCCGGTAGGGATAGGGATATACAGGGGAGACTAAGAGCAATCCACAAAATTATACCTTAAGGCATTGAAAGGAGATCGTGTATGTGTGGTAGACATCAAACCAACAGATCAGCCTAAACACTATAGTGAATTGCTAGTGATGTGACCTAGGCCATATGGATACTATGTCATTTGAATGTTTATTATCTTTATAATATAAGTCTTTTTCTTTTATTAAAGTTATAATTGGCCTGTTTGCTTTGATGAAATGACTCCATGAATAAATTAGTTATTACTTATGTCATTAAAGTATGTGAATTTCATAGTAAAACCATAAGGGGAGAAATAACATTATTCTAAATTATCCCTAGTCGATCAGTATATGGAATAATGCTAAATTAAGATTAGTATTTTGGCTAAATGATGATCATGTTTTATTAATCATGGATATGAGATATCAATTTAACACATAGATACATATAAGAGTACATTGTATTTGAATAACCAAATATGAGAGTACTATATAGATCAATATGATAAGTATTTCTCATTATAGTATTGTTTTAGTCCTTAGATTTGATGACGCCATGGATTCCTACATAGCAAATTCCGTGTTTTAATTTAGTTCTTCATCATCTTTAATCGGGTGATTATATGGCTATACTTGGCCATGAACTAAGTTATGTGGAGGAATATAAGTGTTCTTGAAGGAATTTATTCCTCTCATTAAATTGAGAGAGATATCTTTTGGGCTCCTTGATGAGTAAGACTGAGAAATGTATGGTCATGCTCGAATGAACTGAAAAGGAGTTATCGATGTCATTCGTTTAATTCAGTCAGACTCTGAATTCAAGAAATATGTCATTAAATAATATAAGAGCGTATTGATATATACCTTATGCTTAATAAAGATATATGTAATAAAGGACTGAATAACTGACTATTTAATGGGTAAAGTTGAATCACCACGCTTCACTTAATTTGGGTAGACATAATGTAGCTAGAGACCAATTATATCTTGTAGGTCTGAAAAGTGTTTCGGCCTACTGCCAATATTAAGTGAACTTATAGGGATCGCAGACAAAAGAAATAACAAAAATAGTTTATAGGTTTATATTTAAACCTATAGGAATTACTATATCTATTATTCTTAAATAGGTTAAGATAATAAAAGATATCAGAGAAAATAAATAATTAATGAAATAACGTATAATATTAAATATTATAATTTTTAATAATTCTCTAGGGTTTCTCACTTGTCTCTATAAAGATATAGACAATCTCTCTAAGGTTTCGAACATATTATGTCATATTAGACCCGCAAAGAAAATTCAAACTAAGAGAGAGAAAGAAAAATTGTTTTAGGGAGATAATTCCTACATGAATTAGATTCATGTTTGAGTGCTAACATACACACATCAAATCTGGTTTGAGTATCCGTTCGCATGTGGATACTACAGAGGGTGCTCGTACGATTGCAAACCTTAGATTCGAAACTCAAAGCTTCGAAAAAGGTATAATCCTATGGTTTTGATTAGTTGAATTGCATGGATCCGCTTGGGAGTTTAGGGTTTTAAAAAACATTCTGCTGCAAAATCCGTTTTGGATCACTAAATTCCTAACATGAACCTAAACTTACGAGGAAGTTGCTTGAGGATAGTCCAAAACACTACAAAAGTACGGACGTCGATTCCTCCTAAACTAAGAGAGAGTTTAATTACGTTCTTATAGGAACAAAGAGTCTTATGTATAGCCTCTGACATGCCTAGCCCAGATCAAGCGTAATGACCCACTAACTAAATGTAAACAAACTTAGAGGCGATCCACGGAAAATTAGGCACTTTGCCCCAAAAAAATAGGTCGCTATCAAAAAGTGTAAAAAGCTTCTAAATTGAATTCATGGGGGAGAAATACTCGACTTGGTTAGCTAATGTAGTGTTAGTAAAAAAAAAAAAAAACAATGGAAAATGGCATATGTGTATAGATTACACATGCCTAAACAGAGCATGCTCGAAGGATTGCTTCCCACTATCTCAAATCGACTAGTCATGACAGCACCTCAAGTCATGAGCTGCAAGCTTCATGGACGTCTTTCCTCAAGGAGCAGAGGAGAGATACATAAAGTTAGAAAATTCTCTTAACAATAGTAATATCACCAGGCGTTTATGTAATACTTCTAAGCACACTTGATGTCGTCCTTATCGATGTACATTGAGGATAGTCTTCAAAACCAATGTGTTTGAAGAATTATGAAGTACGTCATTGAGCTCGTGCGTATGGCATGCAATATCAATCTCAAGATGCCATTAAAACACAGTTTCAGTAGACTTTGTGGCTGAATACATAGGCACACCCAAAATCAAAGCTTACAAAAAGCTGTATGAACCCTCCACATGGATGGATCTTTCATGCGCGGGGAGGGGAGGGG